>VONZ01002288.1:0-58422 GCA_012976165.1 Labeo catla
TGATGTTTTGAGCACGAGGTGAATTGTGAGGAATTTTGCTTTTGAATGCGTCTGAATCTTCGGGTGTCTGTCAGGCTGCGGGGGTGATAGAATCTGCTCGTCTGGGTGATGTCTTGTCAAATGGCTCCACAGATTTGTAGTATTACTACAGCATTTCACGTCAGGGTTACAAATCAGGCATATCGCTGTGTTCTTGTCCACTGTAACTTTATCTTATCAATGTGAAATGCTTCCATACCTCTGACTTTTTATTTGAAGGTGTGGTTGGTATCGGGAACCCACCTGAATCCGCCATTTTATGAATGAAATGAATGAATAACGGACTCTCCATTGTGACATAGCGCAAGGTAAATAAGGGGATGACACCGAGTGGATTAGACTAGTAATAAGATTAGCGTAAACCTTATGTTTAGTGCTTGTGTAAATAAATATCGAAAAAATCGATACGTGTCCATTGAGAATCGATTTTGAATCGACTAGATTTTAAAAACGATATATCGAAAAATCTATGTTTTGGCCCAGCCCTATCCAAATCTAACCCCCTGGAGCCAAGTCTGCTCTTCTCCCCTTTATTGATGAGGTGGGGGAGGTGGAAGGTGGTTTGGCCAGTTTTGTCCATCCACAAACGACCCCCTCTCATTTACAATTGTAAGGTTAGTTCTTGAACTTTCAAGGGTTGCGAAACCATGGCGTAGAGGGGGTTGGGGGCCCAAACATTGTGAGACAGGGCTCACGACCGATCTAAAGTATCCATGAAATTTGTTCTTCATTCTCAGTGGGAAAGTGCCCAAGCAACATTACTCCAAAAGATGCCCAGCAAAATTTCTCCCGGTGCTCCTATTCCGGGCTGTTTTCTCAAAATATTATAACTTTAATCTCTTGCTATGACTGAATTCTTGTAATTTTGACTTTATCCTCAAAATATTTCGACGTTATTCTCATATTGCTACAACATTATTCCATCAAAATATTATCTTAGAATTTTTAACATGGCACTAAAACGCTGTGCGTGATGCTGCACCTTTATTCTCACAATATGATTTTATTGCTACGACTTTTATTGCTCTCAACAATATGGCTATGACTTCATTCTCGTAGTTTTTATTTTATTCTCAAAATTGTTATCCTGTAGGCTACAGTTTGTCACCGCATCATGTTTTATAAAATTTGCCAAGTGAAAGGAAAACTCTCAACGGTTTAAAGAAATTAAAGGGTTTTTTCCCCAAGCTATATTAAAATGTTTGCTGCAATATGTAAAAATAATAATAATAATAATAATAATAATAATAATACGCTACTATAAAATTGCGATTTTTGGAAAGAAAAAAGATCACATACGGCACATTTTATTTAGATTTTTTTAAACTATGAACAGCTATAGGCTATATTTCCCCTCACTACTCAAATTGTCTAAAAGTGAACAGTATTCAGGCTATAGAAATGTTAAGCCAAAACAAATTAATTTAAAGTGAAACTAAAGCCCTCTTTCGTTCGGCAGGAATCCAAATGTTTCCGTAGTCACCATGTATTGCTTCACTCGCATTTTCGGCCTAAAACATAGATGATCTCGCTGAACGCTACAGCTTTTGATGACATTGACATTCATATATTTCATTGATTTTAATAAGAAAACGACAGCTAGCCAATTTAATAATTTAATAATAATAATAATCTTTATTTTCTAGCGCCTTTAAATGTTACTCAAAGCGCTTTACTTAAAACATCAAAATACACCAGTAAAGATTCAATTAAATATTAAAATAAGCAAAAAGAGAAATAAATTAAAAGCACTTAAAAATAAAGTTATGTCACGATTTAGCTCAAAGGGAAATTTATATAAATAATTACAATTTATTATGATTAATTACAATTACTTATATCAGCTGCCAGTAGTAACTGTAGCAGAATTAATTTTCCATCAACTAATCTGTTCGTCCAGCGAACATTCAGTATAATTGTAAAATCAACTCTAAGAAATGATATTTTCTTGGCCACAGTAAATAACTTTCTTAAAGTACCATTGCATTAGAGCAAGTAGCTCGAATCAGAATCGTAAAGGGACATTAATTCGTAAGGCAGAATCAGAATCAAAACTCATGTAATTTGTGCACAAGAGTTTTATTAACGAAGGACTAACACATAACTAATCTAAACAAACAAACATGAAATCACTCATACATGGGGAAATGGTCAGTGAGAAGCAGTTAGAGAGAGACAAGGAAATGAAGCTATGGAAAGAGTCAGTTAACCACCTGCTGTGAAACCATCAGTGCTGTCTACAGCTTATACTAAACCTCTGTATGTTTAGTTAAGTGTACGATACTTGCATTGCCTTGATCACTGAACAAGTGTCCAAATGCAGTTTCTGAAAGTCTTGATGGTTTGAAGCAGTGGTGGTTTTGGAAATGCAATCACGTTCTTCTGGGTCTGAAGAGTGATGAATCCCAAAGATGTCCTGACTCGTGGGTGACTGGGAGTTTCTTCCCATGTGAAAAGTGAAGAAGAACCAAGAGCTGAGAGGGACCCAGCTGAAGTCCTGTGATCTTTGGGGAATGGAAAGACAAGGCCGCAAGGCCTGGCGCACGCTTAGGGAAGTCCTGAAGGGTTCTAGCTCATCTTCTTAGGTTCTAAAAGAACCACTGACTGGCTGAGGCGAGTCATTAAGATGAATTCCAGGGTTGAGTGAAAATGTCTGGCTCTTTGTGGTCGAGAGCCACAGCTTTGTATGTTGGGCCTGTCGGGCCCGCCGGGCACGCCCTGTGCCGGTTCCGGCTCCCCGTGGGTTCCTCCACACGGGCAGCAATCAGAAGATGTTGCAGACGAGTGAAGAGAGTAAAGAGTAAGAGAAGAGGAAGAGCGAAGTGGACGGTCAACCGTTTGCCTTTAAACTCTCTGGAGGCTGTGCCTCCAGGAGGTCCGCGAACCAATGGTAACTTTCACCTTTGGAGGGAAAGTTTACGACTCTTTGTCTGTGAGCATGGTATTTTGCATATGTAATTCGATTGGGTGTTGATGCAAAAACTACTAAGGTTTCCTAAAACACTAATATGTTGCATAGGTACCAACATCTAATTTACACCATCTTTTAGATCATTAAAATACGAACTCAAAGAGTCCAAGCATGACATAGGTGGTTTATACAACTAGTCATCTATCATAATACATGCATAAAACAGTAGAAAGACGAATACAAATACAACAGACAAAATTAAAATACAATGCAGTAATACTGTACACAATGACCTGAGCTATGTGTGATAGGAAGGTCAAAGAAAGGTTTGTCTGTGAATGAATAGGAAAGAGTCCATTTCTATAGGCATTGTGTCTTTCCTATGGCAAATGTAGCATGGGCAGATGTGCATTCCTTTGGGCAATACAACCTGTGGTATCAGATCGTTGTCCTGGCAACTGAGCCCTTTTGGGGTGTTAGTTGCTTTGGGGGGGGTTTGTCTCCAGAGCTCCAGCATGTAGCTGGCCTGTTGTGTTTAAAGACTATTTGTTAAATGTAACAATTAATGTACACAGCAAAATCCCCAGTGTTAATTTAACACTCTGAGTGTGGACACATATAGACACTGAAGCAGTGTTAAAGTTAACAAGATAATTAGGTGATTAACGAACTGATGATTGATCATTATTGAAGACACCTGATGTTAATAAGCAGAATCACCAAAGGAGAAAACCAAAATTTAAGCAACCATTATAGTGGTCAATGTTTGCATTAGTTGGGCTCTTGACCCTTAAATCTTTAATTCTAGATTTTGTTTGGCTGCACTTACTGAGTTATAACAGCCAGACAAGCCAAAAGCTCAAGTCACCAGGTGATTATGTTTTAACATATTCATTGTTTGATGTAAATCACCTTGAGTCTAATCTCTAAGTTGGGTTTTTTTTTTTTTTTTTTTTTTTGCTTATTGAAATAGCCTTGGCAATCCACAGAAGATCCAGCATTTCCTATTGTTACGACCCCTCAAGATGGTCTAGGGGTTAAAGGAAGTAACATTGAGACTGTGGTAAGGTTGCAGGAAAGAGGAGAAAAGAGAAGATGCTACAACAAAGCAACTGCCAAAAAAAGTAGTTTTAATGTACAAAGTGAAAAGATAAATATAAAATATATTTACAAAAAGATATATCTACAAAAATATATAAATAAAGAAACAACAACAAAAAAAAAAACAGAACAGTTTCTTTTTACAACCTTGAAAAAAAGAAAACCAAAACAAAAATAACCCAAGCGAAAAGGGGGACGCTAGTGACGCCAAAGAAAAGAAACAAACAACAACAAAAAAACGTCTACCTTATTTCCAACCTTTAACCTCGCTAAAGGGGAAAAAAGAAAATAAAGAAAATAAATCTTCAGCGCCAAGCGCCCTATGCTTCCCTATTCTCAGCTAATAAAACAAAAAAATACAAAGGGTGGCGTTCACCTCTTACCTAGTGTCTCTATACACAGCGATACCTAAATGTTGCACAATGGAAGTCGTACGACATCTTCCCTATCCCCCTTCCTCTTGGGTAAAGAGTAAACATCGGAGAGCATTAGCTCAACAAAGCCGAGAGAGAAACGCCATCCAAAACAAAAATATAACAAAACAACGAATCAAAAGAGAAAACTTTAACGGTTGTCAAACAAAACACAAAAGAACTTCAGCATAAACAAAAGAAACAATCAAAGACAAGCAGAAAAAAAAAATCCCAAAAGTCCGGGAGCAAAAGAGAAAACAAAAAAAAAAGCCTCCATTCAATCCTTCCAGCGTCCTTTTAACTCTGCCGGTAAAGCTTCATTCGCAGGAGATAGGTCCACGTCACGTCAGAAATGATGATTGACAGCTTATGGAGCCAATCCGCAGTCACGGGACGCAGCCTAAAAAGATCGATAGGGCAAGAACAAACAAGAGAAACAAAGGGGGGGGGGGAAAGAAACAAGCACTCCCACGAGGACATTTAGGGACGTAACACTCCCACCCTTAAGAACAAACTTGTTTGTTAAAAAAAAAAACACCACAAACAAAACCGTACCTCCACTAAACTCTCGAAAGAGCATCAGCCAACACATTCTCTGAACCTTTCTTGTGTCTGATTTCCAAATTGAAGTTCTGGGCAATAAGAGCCCAACGCATTAAACGCTGATTGTGATTATACATTCGAGTTAAAAACACAAGAGGATTATGATCGGTATATACCACAATCGGAAGACTGCTGGAACCTAGGTAAACTTCAAAGTGTTGTAGCGCAAGCAATAAGGCAAGAGTTTCTTTTTCAATAGTTGAATAATTCAACTGATGTTTATTGAATTTACGAGAATAATAACTAATAGGATGTTCTATTCCATTCTCATCCGTTTGAATAAGAACAGCCCCAGCACCCACAGCGCTTGCATCGACCTCCAGGTTATAACTTTGTGTACAGTTAGGTGCCATCAAAACAGGTGCATTACACATTAGTGTTTTAATTGAATCAAACGCATGCTGACTTTCTGCAGACCATTTGTAGGTTTTAGACGGGCTAAGCAATGAAGTGAGAGGACTCACCACGGTCGAGAAATTCTTACAAAAACTACGATAGTAGCCTGCCATACCTAGAAACCTCCGTAACTCTCTACGGGTAGTAGGAACTGGATATTCTACTATGGCCGTAACTTTGGCTTCTACTGGTCGCACTTGGCCCTGACCAACCTCCTTACCAAGGTAAGTGACAGTTGCTTTGCAAAATTCACATTTTGCTAGATTAAGTGTTAAATTTGCTCTAGCAAGTCGTTCAAACACGGTCTTTAACAAGCAAATGTGTTCTGCCCAACTCAATGAATACAACACCAGATCATCAAGATACGCTGTGCAATTTGGTACATCATGTAAAACTATATCAACGAGACGTTGAAAAGTTGCTGGAGCATTTCGAAGCCCGAAAGCCATAGCTGTATATTGGAGGAAGTTATCTGGGGTTACAAAAGCTGAAATCTCTGAAGCTTGTGAGGTGAGTGGAACTTGCCAGTATCCTTTTAGCATATCAAGCTTGGTAACAAAACGAGCAGAACCAATGTTATCTACACAATCCTCCATTCGAGGCAACGGATAACTGTCTGGCACAGTCACAGCATTTACCTTACGGTAGTCTGTACAAAATCTAAAAGTGCCATCAGGTTTAGGAACAAGAAGGCAAGGAGAACTCCAAGGACTACAACTGGACTTGGCCAAACCATTTTCCAGCAAATATTTTACCTCTTGACGCATAACAGATCTCTTTGTTGAGTTTATACGGTAAGCGTGTTGTTTAATAGGACGAGCTCCATTCACATTAATATCGTGTACCAAGACATTTGTTTGTGTAGGAACGTCACCAAACAAACACTTAAAATCAGAAATTACCTTTATAATGTCTTTTCTCTGTTCCACAGTCAAATGATTAAGATACGAGTGAAGATCTTCTAAAATCTCTGAATTGGCTAACCTAGCACACGGCTGAAAAGCATGGCGAAACACCACACCATCTGTGTCCACACCCGAGATACCAGGAGATGAGGTCAGATCCACGGCTAACGCCACAGAAGAGACAGCGGGCCCTGCAGCCTGTTCCGCAACACTTGCCTTTGGCGACTCTCTAGTATGATAAGCTTTTAACATGTTTAGATGACAAACACGGGTTTTTCGTTTTCGATCAGGTGTGTACAACACATAATCCGTTTCACTCATTTTCTTTTTCACAACATAGGGACCGAAGAAACGAGCAGACAAAGATGCCCCTGGGACAGGTAACAACACAAGCACTTCATCACCAGGTTGAAACGATCGCGCTACTGCTTGTTTATCATATTTTCTCTTCATACCTTTCTGAGCATTAGCCAGCGATTCTCGAGCTAGTGACCAAGCAGTATGAAGACGATCTCGAAACTCACTCACATAATCCAGTATACTACGACTTAAATTTGAATCGGGTGTTAAAATCCGTTCTTTAAGAACCTTTAGCGGACCTCTAACTTGGTGTCCAAAGACAAGTTCAGCTGGGCTAAAACCAAGGGATTCTTGAATGGTCTCTCTAACAGCAAACAGAACTAAGGGCACTCCCTCATCCCAATCTTTAGCAGTGTCCTGACAGTATTTCTTAAGCATTGACTTAAGTGTCTGGTGAAAACGCTCAAGGGCACCTTGGCTCTGTGGATGGTATGCCGTTGAGACTCTGTGAGAAATTCCCAGAGATTCAAGTACTTGTTTAAAAAGCTTTGATAAAAAATTTGTACCTTGATCGGTTTGCACTACTTTTGGAAGTCCAAACGTAGAAAAGAACTTCACCAAGGCCTTGCTGACAACAGGAGCTGTGATTTTTCTTAACGGAATCGCCTCCGGAAATCTGGTGGCCACACACATAACAGTTAATAAAAACTGGTTACCAGACTTAGTTTTAGGTAATGGACCAACACAGTCTACCATCACATGATCGAACGGTTCTCCAATCGCAGGTATAGGAATCAAAGGAGCAGGTGGAATACTCTGATTTGGCTTTCCTACGATCTGACAGGTATGACAGGTACGACAGTAATGAGCAACATCTTTTTTTAGTCCTGGCCAAAAGAAATGACTCAAAATCCTATTATATGTCTTTGTCACTCCTAGATGACCAGCAAGCTGGTGATCATGAGCTAAACACAAGACGTGTTGACGATAGGAAGACGGGACCACAATTTGATAAACAACGATCCAATCAGAATTCTTGTCCGTAGAAGAACACCACTTCCTCATCAGTAAATCATTATCTATGAAGTAAGCAGATTTCTGGTCTTTAACCACATCAAGAGAAACAGCAGAATTAAAAGAGGTGACAAGTGTTTTATCATTTTTCTGTGCAGCAATTATTTTCTCACGTGACACAGGTAACTTAAGGATCTCTGTATCAGACACAACTACACCTTTGTCTTCTGTCTTTAAAGTGTGTTCCATTGCAGAACTCCAGTCCAGTGACATATCACCAGACAACTGTGGAAACATGAATGATTTAGACAGATCAACTACGTCACCTACTTTGCGCGACTGAGCGCGCGTAACGACGCAGGCTGGGAAAACATCAGGGTAAGTTTCAGAAAGTATCTCTGACTCATGACACACATCTGGTTTATCAACGACTTCAATAACAGGCATTACCTTTCCACCTGCTAGGTCATTTCCAAGAATAAAATCAACACCTTTCACAGGGAGCGAAGGACACACCGCAACTCTCACAAAACCAGAACACAGTTCACTCTGCAAGTGCACACGATGCAGTGGAAATTTCACGCAACCCATTTCAATTCCCTGCACGATCACACTAGAGCCACAAAAGGTATTGTCAGACAACTGTAATTTACCTGCCAAAATAAAGGATTGCATGGCACCAGTGTCCCTTAGTATGCATACTTCTTCCTCGTCCTCGCTATTTTCAGAGAGGGATATTAACCCTTTTAACATAAAGGGTCGATAACTTTCATCAACTCTCTCTTCAGTATGTACAGTGCCAGTGGAATTACTAACCTTCACAAACCCCACGCTCTTTGGTTGCGGCTGCTGCTGCTTCCGCTTCAAAGCCAAGCAATCAACAATCACGTGTCCTTTTTTGTGACAATAAAAACATTCACGTTCCTCTTTATTACGAGGTGGACTAAACCTTGAATGTGACATTTGAGAGTGTGGACTAACAATCTGTGACTTTTCAGGACGTGCAGAGACAAAAACATTTTTGTGGGTTAAAACAAACTCATCTGCGAGTACAGCTGCATGTGATAAAGTAGTCACCTTCTGTTCATTAAGGTACACTACTACGCGTTCTGGTAAACATCCCTTAAACTCCTCTAGCAACATTAACTCTCTTAAAGAGTCAAAATCACTTGCTTTACTGGCAGCGCACCATTTATCGAACAATACTCCCTTCTCTCTTGCAAATTCCACAAACGTTTGTGTAGGACTTTTCTTATGTTTTCTAAAACGTTGCCTATAAGCTTCCGGAACTAACTCATATGCTCGCAGTATAGCAGACTTCACAGACTCATATTTCAGACTCTCTTCTAACGATAACGTAGAACATACTTCTTGCGCTTTGCCAAATAATTTACACTGCAAAAGTAAACACCAGACCTCTTTAGGCCAACGGAGAGAAGTTGCGATGCGTTCGAATGCACTAAAGTACGAATCAACTTCAGTTTCCCTAAATTGAGGAACGAGTGCAATGTGTTTACTTACGTCAAAGGCATCTGGGGTTGAACTAGCCCGTGGAGAGAAAGAGGCTTGAGTGGGGTCCTGCTGTACAGCTGAGCCAGCAGCAATTTTTGATGCACTTAGCTCAAGCTCCTTCAGCTTCACCTGCTTGTCTGCCTCGATTTCAAGCCTGCGCATTTCCAAGCGCAAATTCAATTCAGCCTGGTGTGCCTGGACTCTCTCTTGTGCTTCATAATGCAAGCGGGCCAGGCGGACCTTCAGTCGCACACCTTCCCGTGAATCAACAGAACTGGGTGAAAATGGCTCAAACGGTGGTAAGCCGGCCTTGGCTTCGGCCTCCGCCTCCGCTTCAGCATCAACTCCGCCACTCCGCTTGTCCTCCTCCCCAGAACTAACCTGTGCCAGAGCCACACCATCCATGTTAGCAACTCCGTCTGCTTCAACACCCCCAACGTTTGACGTAGGCAATACCTGCAACTCATTCAAACGCAAGATCAGTATTTGTTTTATTTCTTTTTTTAGAGACTGTTTACTTACGGAAATCTGAAAATGGTCTGCAATCTGCAATAAATCCTGCTTCCGGCACAAATTAATCTGCTCTACAGATGGACTGGTAACAAAATCTTGCAAGTTAAACACTTCCATCATGAATAACCAGACAATAAATATAACACCAGCACACCGCATGAGTAAGCCCTATGCTATCACAAAACAAACAAACAATAACACTGTCCCTTTTCTCTTGCCACCAACACTCCTGCAAAATCACCACAATTTAAGATTGATTTTATCCCGGACGAGCCCCCATTAAATGTTACGACCCCTCAAGATGGTCTAGGGGTTAAAGGAAGTAACATTGAGACTGTGGTAAGGTTGCAGGAAAGAGGAGAAAAGAGAAGATGCTACAACAAAGCAACTGCCAAAAAAGTAGTTTTAATGTACAAAGTGGAAAGATAAATATAAAATATATTAACAAAAAGATATATCTACAAAAATATATAAATAAAGAAACAACAACAAAAAAAAAAACAGAACAGTTTTTTTTTTACAACCTTGAAAAAAAGAAAACCAAAACAAAAATAACCCAAGCGAAAAGGGGGACGCTAGTGACGCCAAAGAAAAGAAACAAACAACAACAAAAAAAAACGTCTACCTTATTTCCAACCTTTAACCTCGCTAAAGGGGAAAAAAAGAAAATAAAGAAAATAAATCTTCAGCGCCAAGCGCCCTATGCTTCCCTATTCTCAGCTAATAAAACAAAAAAATACAAAGGGTGGCGTTCACCTCTTACCTAGTGTCTCTATACACAGCGATACCTAAATGTTGCACAATGGAAGTCGTACGACATCTTCCCTATCCCCCTTCCTCTTGGGTAAAGAGTAAACATCGGAGAGCATTAGCTCAACAAAGCCGAGAGAGAAACGCCATCCAAAACAAAAATATAACAAAACAACGAATCAAAAGAGAAAACTTTAACGGTTGTCAAACAAAACACAAAAGAACTTCAGCACAAACAAAAGAAACAATCAAAAACAAGCAGAAAAAAAAAATCCCAAAAGTCCGGGAGCAAAAGAGAAAACAAAAAAAAGCCCCCATTCAATCCTTCCAGCGTCCTTTTAACTCTGCCGGTAAAGCTTCATTCGCAGGAGATAGGTCCACGTCACGTCAGAAATGATGATTGACAGCTTATGGAGCCAATCCGCAGTCACGGGACGCAGCCTAAAAAGATCGATAGGGCAAGAACAAACAAGAGAAACAAAGGGGGAAAGAAACAAGCACTCCCACGAGGACATTTAGGGACGTAACACTATACATTTTGGAAAGATTTTTTTTACAACCGGTTTAATAAAAATAAAAAATATTTCACCTAGGCATACATAGACATCAAGAACCAGGCCATGAATCTCAACAATGGTGACAAACGGCATATTCAGATAAACAGATCAACTCTGAACTCTCATCATTTATTCATGCCGCAATGCATGATGGGAGTCATGGATGAGTTCTGATTGGCTACAACACGCTTTTTGATGGTCACCGTTGTTGTGATTCTCACACTGATTCTTCATGTCTGTGTGTCTAAATTAAGATAAGCTTTTTTTCATCATCTGTCTGATTATGTCAAAACTGATTGATCTTTTGTTCAGATTTTTTTTTTAATCTGTAAGAAAATTCCATGTCAAATACTCAAGTCACTATATGATGATTAAGTCAAGCACAGTCAATGCCATCTTACTGACTTTTGCTCTTGGCTTGTCTGGCTGTTACAACTCAGCAATTGCAGCCAAACAAGACCTAATATTGATGATTTAAGGGTCAAGAGCCCAACTAATGCAAACACTGACCACTATAATGGTTGCTTAAAAATGTTGGTTTTCTCCTTTGGTGATTCTGCTTATTAACATCAGGTGTCTTCAATAATGATCAATCATCACTTTGTTAATCACCTAATTATCTCATTACCTTCAACACTGCTTCAGTGTTTATATGTGTCCACACTCAGAGTGTTAAATTAACACTGGGGATTTTGCTGTGTATGTCTGATTGGTCCAGACGCTACAGTTATGGAAACAATAATATAAATTTTAACCAAAAGAAAGGTAAAAAAAAAAAAAATTCAGAGCAACATCTTGACCATGACTGTCACAAAAATCCTAAAAGTATTACAGCCACAATTCTAGAAAATAATTGTTTATTTATGTGGTATGCAGTATTGGTGTTTATAAGAGTTGTGGGACGCCTGACTGAGTGGCACTATATGGTTTTAATTCAGACATTATAAATTAACATTGGACGAGCGCCGGCGCATTCATTTGGAATATTTTCTTGTAATAGCATACGAAATAAACACTTGTTTTTTGTCATAATAGTAGAACATCATTCAGCTAGTTTAAGCTACTTTTGTATATTAGACAAAACGTGGAACTGAAATAAACCGTCACATTGAAAACAAAATATATATATGCAAATATGAATGATCACTTTTGCATCACTCGGTTTGTTGTTTTGAATCTATTTTTAGTAAGACTAATTAAATCAGCATGCTGACTTGAGCTGTTGCCTATAGTAGCCAACATATCGACTATGTGTGCAAAAAGTGCAATAAGTGTGCGTTTACCAATAATAAAAACGTTAATGTGTTAAGTCCTTTTTACTTCCCTACATTTATATTTAGATTGAATATAAAATATAGACTGTACTGCATGTTAGCTTGATAACTGTGCCAAGGAGGAGATATTTTGTTAAACTCATATCTCACTGACAAAAAAACTGTTTAACCGCAGGTCGAGCGCTGTAGCAGCCACACAAGTTTACACTGTTTGTGAATGTTCGTTTGAACTATGGTTTGGAGAAAAACACTGAATCGTAAAATCTTGATAACGACGGAACTTCTGACCGTTGTTGGCTAACGGCACTTCTGGGAAACACGCCGCTGGCGGTGGTGTTTAACTACAGAGTGTTGTTTCTTGCGCCACCTGGTGGATATTGTGTGAAGCACAACAATGTTTTGAAAAAATCTGAAATGGCACCTGCAAAAGATGCGTTCTCAATGGCCAGATCTGTATAAAGTGTGCAACACATATGTAACAGTCTTTTGGTTACATATGTAGCTGTGTAACACACTCAGCCTGTTACATATGTGTAACAGTAGCTGACTATCACATCTACATAATTACAAACTGTAATTACAGACTGTTCCATAACTTAGTTACATGGTAAGTACATTTTGTGTCATGTAAGTACTGAGTACTTAATTATGTAATTACTCTGTATTATGGACACCTTAAAATAAAGTGTTACCAAATGAGTAAGTAAATGAAGGCGGCACAAACAGAAGACTGTTCTCATGTTACGTGATCTAACCCGATCATCCCAGTATGTGAATATTATCATAACAACATGAGCCGCTTAAAAATGAGTAAAGTTATCAACATAACTGATATTTAAAATGGTAAGTAAGCGCTGCTTTATGTTTCGTATATCTGTGTTTGTCTCTTATGTCTTTGTTTCAGTTTCTCCTTTTGAATTACGAATATATATTATTTAAAGCTGCTGATATAGACAGGTACATGTTCTCACACAGGCGCAGATCACACGTGTTACACTGTTAAAAATTGCTGTAAAAAACGGCCAAATTTTGACAGTAACATGCTGTTTTCCATTAAAACAGTGCATTCTGGGTATTATTTGTCATTTTCGAAAAAGTAACCTGCTGCTATGTATGGTGAATTAACAGCGTTCAAAATCAACACTCAGAGACTGTGTTTAAAATCAAACTCTACACCCTCATTCACTATTCCCTACATGAGTTTACTAATATAGTCCACCTTACAGAGAGAATGAAAACTAATGAGTGACTTCAGACACTGACGAACAGCTGCTGTTAATGAGCAGAATCACTGATTGAAAGAGAAACAAGACAAACACAAGAACTATAGAACTGACTTCAGCCACAGCCTTAGATGAAATCAACTGAACATTTAAACAACTCAACACACAGCTTTACCAACTTCATGCATTTCTAACCAGACTGATTTTATTTCTGTCAGATGTCTATAGAAGATCTTATTGAGAATGAACAGATGTTTAGATGATGATGTTTTATTGTTTTGTTTGACGATACCATTGTGGAGATCAGTGTTTGCTTTAATTGGGCTCCTGACTCTTAACGTTAAAGCATGCATATATTTGCTGTAACTGGGTTTTTATGATGCATTAGTTACAGCAATGCTGGTCAGTTGATGTCAGCTATGTCTAGTTGAGCATGAATGTCATCTACTGAGCTGGTTCTGAGTCTTGTGAGAATCATTAGGAGTCTACTTTTGAGTGTGTGTTTATTTGTTGTTGCTTTTTTTTTTTTCCACCAAGTGTGTTACAGCATGAAATCTTTTGATAATGTGGGAACCAGAAAAGAAGGATTTAATAGTTAAAATTTAAAACTACTGTAGTATTTATACTCAAATAGAGACATGAAGAATCAGCATATGAATCTCAACAATGGTGACAATCGAAAGCTTCATGCTGCAATGCATGCTGGGTATCAGCACACTACAAAACCTCACCTATGACTTGTTCTCACCATTGTTGAGATTCATACGATGATTCTTGATGTGTGTATCTAAATTATGCTGTTGTTTTTTTTTTTTTAAATGAGTGGTCTTTTTTACATCTGCATACCCAGTTCTTTTTTTTTAATTTCATATCAATATTCAATAAAAGAAAAGACACTGGATAAAACCTGTGTTATTACCAAACCATAAACAATTCTAGATTTTTTTTAGTCATTCATTTTTTTTTTCTCATAACAAGCATGTTGTAAACATACACAATTACAACAACTAAACTAAAATTAACCTTAAAATGTCAAGGTTCAACAGCCCAACTAAAGTAAACACTGATCTCCACCGTGGTAGTGAAAGAAAAAAAAAAACCTAAACCTCTGCAACTCTCTTCTGTAGACGTCTGACAGAAATAAAGTCAGTGTGGTAATAATTGAAGCTGCTAATGCTGTTTTAGGAGTTTTCAGATCTTGAGAGATTTAATGTCTTCTTTTATTTCAGTTGATGTCATCTAAGGCTGTGGCTGAAGTCAGTTGTTCTTGTGTTATTCTTTCATTCAGCAATTTTGTTTGTTAACAGCTGGTGTTCATCACTAATGCTCAATCAGAACGTGATCAATCATATAATTATCTCATTAACTTCAGCACTAATTCAGTATTACTCAAACACTCTGTAGTGTTGACACATTATAAGTGTTCATTTAAAACTGAGGATTTTGCTGTGGGTTTTAAAGGGTTAAAGATGTACGATGGAAAAAAAAAACAGCATGAAATGTAATTTAACAGTAATAAACTGTAATTAATTTACGGCAACACACTGTAGAAAAACAGTAACATGCTGGCAACCGAGCTGCCAGTAGATTACTGTTAATTCAAGAAAAAAACAGTAATATACTGTAAAACATAACAGTCAGATTTACCAAGCAAATCAAGTTATTTTCACTAAAATATTAGTGAATGTTCATAGAAAAACAATTATGCAAAGTCATTAACTGGTAAGGAGAGTAAATATTTATTGTGCCTAACTGATGTGTTTTTGTACAAGAGAGATCTGTCAGTTTAATTTAGTTTTGTGGGTCACCATTGTGCTGGAGAGTAGAGCTTGTGCTTCAGGCAATGATGAGCCACAAACACTGATGTTTTGCTGCTTTATTTAAAGACAGTAATTGTGGAATTGCTGATATAGTGACAATCTCTTTAAGCACTTTATTACACAAATTTGTGCTTTTGTTAGTTAATGACAATCTATAAAGATTTGAGTAAAAGTCGATTGCTTCTTTATTACACTTTAAGTGTTTGTGGGTTTATATTAAGAAATATTTCTTCTTAGTGGACTCAAATTAAATAAGTTCACTGTACTAACACCATATAAACAATAGTTTTTTTAAAACTCAAATGGTTTGAAGCAATCGGTTTCCAAAATAAAATGAGTTACCACATGGTATAATAACGGTAACATACTGTAAAAATGAAGAGCTGTAAATTAACGGTAGAGAGCTATAAAATAACAGTATAATGCTGGCAACCACAGCTGCCAGTAGATTACTGTTATTTTACAGTGCAATTTTTTACAGTGTACAAGAGAGACACGCACATGTAAACTTCACATCACCGTAGAACAAAGCGGCAACATGTTCATGTTCCGCTTTCGAAGAAGACACTGAGAGGAATAAGACAGACCCTCCAGTTTTAGTGATTCCGATCACTGAATCCAACAAAAATCAGTAACATGTCGCTTTTTTGTGATCCTGTATAATTTGCCATTTCACAAAATGGCAAAATAATCACAAAAATGAAGGTCTCACCAAAAAAAAAAAAAAAAAAAACACTAAATTCTAATTAACTGAAATATACCAAATTTTACTTTAGCTGTAATGTATTATTTTCAGGATACAGATGTGCGCATGTGATTGGTGTGTGTGAAACAGTGAACACAAAACTTTCTGTCTGCCATTGCAATTTCCCTAAGGCATTACACAGTCGGGGTAAACTGTGTAGTCCTGAGTCCTTATAATAAATAAAATATGAATGACAACTGAAAATCTCAGCGGAAGCAATTTAACATTTGTTTAAACATCGTGACGTGACAGGCTGTATGGACTCGTCTGTGGAATCAAACACGAGCAGTTAATGATGAGACACTGGATCTGACTGAAATGAAGTAAGCGAAAGTGATGAGACCTATTGTTTTATATGGTTCGGTGGTATGTTGATAAGTGTCAAAACAAAAAGAGATTTCGTTTAGAGACGTGTGTGGGAGTAATCATTTATTTGTTTTTAGAAAGGCCTATTTTGTGCTTAGATACTTCTATTTTGCGGGAGTCCGGCGAATCCGGACACGGGTCGGACTGACTGCAGATTTGTTTTTTCTTATTAAATTAATATTACAATTAATTTGCCCCGCAATCATTTCATAGCGTATCTCTGCATAACTGATGCGCTGTGAGGATAATAAAGATTAGTCTAGCTTAGTCCTCATTGAAAATGTCTTTCAAAACAGGCTTATTATACAATGAATTATAGACCTAGAATTAAAATGATTAACACTGCAATCATCACAGAAAAATCTTATTTCAAGCATCTTAATCTTATTTCTTATTATTTTTTTTTTCAACTATGTTCGGGACACAAGAGAAATATTAAGGGAGTAAATTAAAACATTTAGCTACTGTTATCAGCAAAGTAGATTTGTCTCTCGTTGTCTCTGATAGAATATGAGCGTTTAATGCAGCGCCATCAGATTTTACTTTCACTTTCTGACTGAGATTAAGAGTTTCACCGGCATAACTCTTCCATAAAATGTGTCCGTTGCTTGTGTGAAATCCATTTGTTTAAAACAAATGTTTACAATATTGCAATGTAACCAGCAGACCCCCTTTCTGGGTTAATTGGGGGCCGCACAATTGCGCTACACCATTGGACTCAGTCAAGGCTGATTTATACTTCTATATAGTTATCGTAGTGCCCGCTTTTTATTTTCCCCAGGCCCCACCAAAAAAAATAATATTCTGGCTACAGCAGTACTGGAGCCGCACATTACTGTAAGTCTACTGTAGTTCATTTAAATATAAAAAAAATAAAAAGAATAGTGTTTAATCTACCTTTATATTGTACTTATTTGTCCTGTTGTCATTTGTTTCTTAGCAAAATAAACAAAACTTCATACATTGTGTTTGTTGTTTGTGTAATGTAAGACTATTGTGAGTCTAACATTATATAATCTGGTAAATGTGCTTTCATAATTATTAAAAAAAAAAAAAAAGCAAATGTTGTGCAAATTTTTAGAAATTACCACCACAAAATCAGACTTTTGGATCAAAAATTTCACTAAAAAATTCTCAAAATCCTGGAGGGACTGATCAGAAATATTTTAATTAATTAATTAATGTTTTATTTTCAGTTTATTCAGCTCTAGTTGTTCATTTATCCACATTGTTAGATCACTGACTCCATGACTAGACAATTAAGATCCAGCCCCGGACGCCAGATCCCGTCAGAAAACATCAGTTTGTCCAGTATCAGAACAACTCGTCAGCAGAGAGGTCTAATACCCAAACCCTGTTAACAGGAGGTCTTGTCTGGTCCCCAAAATACCCAAAACACTATTAACAGTCTTCTGTCAGCCAAGAAGTTGACTGAGGAAAAACAGTGAAAGTGAAGAGCAGAAGCAGAAGATGAAGTAATGATGATAAAGGAGCAGAGTTTATTGAATAGTCTTAGTTGTGTTTGTGTCAATGCTCAGATTCATCTGAAGAACACAAATACAACAAGTATTGTTATACACAACAACATCCCATAAACCTTGAGTTTCTGTAAACATTCCCTTGTGTCTCTTATTCATGAAGACAAACAGCCCTTGAAACCACACAGTCATAAGACTAAACAACAATGGAAAATATATATAAAAAACAACTATAATATAATATAAATGATTAATCAATAAATGAATCAGTAAAATGAATATATAAATGACTATAATGATTATTATAACTGAGTATAAGATTAAATGGAATAATGAAATGATGAATAATAAAATAATAAAATGATTAATGATTCTAAATGAATAAATGAATGAAGAATAAACAGAAAGCAAAACACAACACAAATGTCTGGTTGCTCTGAGGCAAAACACACACAGTTTGCATTTGAGGATCGTCAGATCCTTCAACATGTAAACAAATAAATGACTTCAATTTCAGATAAAGCAAAGACATGTTCAGTGAGGTTCAGCATCCAGAACATACACATTTATTTTGTGCTAAATATTCTACAGATACATTAACATATATATGTGTTTAATAAAAATACCCTGCAGTTGTACTTCTGGTTTACTAAACTGGTCATCTAAAGTCTGCTAACTAATTTTGTGCTTAATGCACTTTAATTGTGAGTAAGTAGTGCTGAAGTCCAACTAAAGATGTCTGAACACGTGTCTAAACAAACTGCACGTGCTGTCAGTGATTTCTGCCACTAGAGGCCGCTCTCGTGCTGTATCACAGAGACTATAGGGACTTTGCTGTGTAATGACGCTCCAGCAACAGACACAACCCAGAACAACTGTCAGCATGGATTTCTACATTGGTCGAGAACATGCTTGCTGATTTATGTATTTATTTATTTCAGTGACCATATATATATATATATATATATATATGTATGTATATGTAAGGATGTAATGATATTGCTGATATGATGTAATGATAGATGGTCTTCAGGGCAAAAAGTGTAGATTTTTAATTAATCTAAAATAAAAGTTCTTTAAAGTTGTTTTGGGCCGTTATGCTTCAACGCCGTATCTGTCAAACAAACTAAAACCAAAAGCACAATATGGCTCAGTCCCTTCATCAAGTCTGTTTTCTCTGTGTGTTTCAAAGAAAAGCAGACACTTCGTTCACTAGATTTCACTAGATTTGTGGTGAAATGGGTTTTTGTAAGCATGTTTTCACTGAAGCTGGAGTTTTCCTTCAAAATAAAAGCTTGAAAGTGCAGCTAGCGGTTTAAATTCAGTCCAAATTCAGAACATCTGTTTCAAGTGTACAATTTACTGTAAAAAATACTGTTATTTCCCTACTGTAGTGTAAAACCAAAGTAATACACCTATGAAATATTTTTCAGACATACAGCAGGCAGACACACACACACACAACTGTCATCTCCCTCTCTCTCTCTCTCTCTCGGTCGATCAATAATTTACTGAAATAAATGCTATAATTCATTCAAATAAATGTGATCTTACTGCACTATTTCATCTCTGTGATGATTGAAGAATGCTAGAGCTGTGTGTCATAACTGATGAAAATAACCATCTTTTTTACCCATTTGTCAAATATTGCACTGCAAAGAGCAAAAATACTTTTAACTTGTCTATAACTTGGCAAATGAACATGGAATAAGCAGGACAGTCAACGGCTTGCCATGCATTAAAGGATTTTAAATGCACTTTGCGGAGACAAACGTTCTTAGCCTCCAAATCATCCATTTAATATCCTTTAATGCACTGCAAACCGTTGATTATCTCTTACTTGTTTAATACTATTATTTAAATAAAATACAATATCAAATACCACAATTATAATTATAATTATTATTATTATTATTATTTAATAATATTTAATAAACATAACCGCCATCATAAGAGTTGCTAGGCAGCTCAGTACACAGGCAACGCTCTGATATACAGCATTGAATTTACATAAACATGATGAGATTTTGCCAAAACGATTTGCTCTGGAACAAATAATAGACTAATAAGACCAAAGACTGCCTGTTAGATTTACTCAAAACAAATTATATTATGCCTGAATAAGATATTTCACATAAAAGAGGTTCACATATAGTCCACAAGATAAAATAATAGTTGACTTTATAAAAATGACCCCGCTCAAAATTTTGCATACACTTGATTCTTAATACTGTGTTTTTACCTGAATGATCCTCAGCTGTGTTTGTTTGTTTAGTGATAGTTGTTCATGAGTCCCTTGTTTGTCTTGAAACAAAACTGCCTGCTGTTCTTCAGAAAAATCCTTCAGCTCACACAAATTTTTTGGTTTTCCAGCATTTTTGTGTATTTGAACCCTTTCCAACAATGACTGTGTGATGTTGAGATCCATCTTTTCACACTGAGGGACTCATATGTGACTATTACAAAAAGTGTATGCATTAAGGGTGAAAACTTTTGAACAGAATGAAGATGTATACATTTTTCTTATTTTTTTCTAAATCATATTTTTTAATATAGTACTGCCTTTCAGAAGCTACAGAAAATACAATACAAGTTAAATTTACCCTGATCTTCAAATTTAAAAACTTTTCACCCCCCCTGCATCGTGTAAGTCGCTTTGGATAAAAGCGTCTGCTAAATGATTAGCTGTCTGTTTTTTCTTTCTTTCTTCTTTTGTCTATTTTTATTATGTTTTTTTATTTATTTATTTTTATTTTTTATTTACTTATTTTGGTTATTTATCTTTTTTTTTCAAACAATAATATTTCAAGTGAATTCTATGTGTATATTATGTTTATAAAAAATGTAATAATAACAGTAAAAAAAAACCACATTATCTACTGCAAAAAGAAACATTAGTTAAGCCAGGCTCACACTGTACTATTTTGGCCACAATTTGGCTCTCTGAGACAAATTTCACAAATCCTACAAGATTCCTCTGTTCTAGGCTAAAATCTGTAGTGTTTGATTGTTAGTTTGACATGTTCACCAACAGCTGATTAGTGACCATTGCAGCCAAATCTTACTTCAGACGAAATTCTGGCAGTGTCAGAAGATTTGGCGCACAGTTCTGCAGTGTGACTTCTCCTGTGACGAACATCAAATTGTATTGCACTTAAATATACGATCAAAAATGATGGAGAATTTTAAGTAATTTTCGCTGTCATCAGGAAAAATGCAAGTAATTCCATCGGCACCATCGTTGACCCCAGGAGGTTAACCCTGACTGTCTAGTGACAATGTAGAAATACTTTGTGTTTAAGTACATGTACTTAAATGGTATATAACTGTTTCTGATCATTTCAATTTTGTTGTTGAAACTACAGAAGAAATAACTGCTTTTGCATGAATTAGTGACATCTGACTGCCATGATGTGGACTGTTGCTGTGTGTGTTTGTAGGTTGTCTGGATGTATGGTGACAGAGGAAGGCTGTGGTTATTTGTCTTCAGCTCTGAGTTCAAACCCCTCACACCTGAGAGAGCTGGATCTGAGCTACAATCACCCCGGAGATTCAGGAGTGAAGCTGCTCTCTGAAAAACTCAAGAATCCGGAGAAACTCAAGTATGTTGATCAGCATTTGTCTCTGTGTGAACTAGACTGTCAGTCAGTGCAGTTTCATTGTTAGGCCAGTAGATGGAGGTAAGGGACTGTCTTTATGACTGAGTCATCATCATTAAACTGTTCACTTTAAAAGGTCTACTATGTAACTTTTGGTGCTCTAGTGGTTAATAAACAAAACCACATGTGTGATATGGAAGAACTTAACAGTCAGAGCTACTTCTGTCTGTTGATGTGTATGGTGAGTCACACTGATAGTGGGCTACTCCATAGCGGCTGTCATCCCGACACGTCTAATATAGTCTGAATGTCAACACTTATATAGAGGTGAACCATACTGATTCAAGATTAGACAAAAACACAGGTTGGAAGATGGATTCATGATTTACCTGCTCATTATATCAGTTTTGTACATGGTGTACCTTTAAATGCTGATTAATTCATGAATGAAACAGTGTTAAAAAGGTGTTAAAATTAATTTACTCCATTTTACAAGGCTCATTCGATGATCAGCGCATCAGCTGTGTAACGCTGAAGCTGATGTTTCACTTCATAGAGATCAACTGCATTGATTTAATGCATTGAGGAGCACTGATGTCAGTGCCAGTCATGGGAAATCCTCTTAAATGTTCAAAGGATACTACGACAAAGATATTGCTTTCATCTTCTGACTAATGTTGGCAAACTGATGTTTTTCTTATCAAATATAGGTCCCTTGTTTGTCCTGAGCAGTTCATCTGCTGCTGTTCTTCAGAAAAATCCTCCAGCTCCTGCACATTATTTGGTTTTTCCAGGATCTTCTGCATATTTGAACGCTTTCCAAAAGTGACTGCAGGGCTCAACGCTAAAGATTTTCTCTACAATGTTATCTTTTATTTTAATAAATAAGCAATTTAATAAATATTGATATATGACATCAAAATTTTACACATCAATTAAATTAAATTTTCTAATTCTCGATTCTAATTTTGATATCACAGCAAAACCTACTAGCCTAACAAATATAATATTCAAACATTATTTGTTTGTTCAAAAATTACTTTATTACAAATGAAAAGATGCCTTAAGCCAGGCTCACATTAGAGGATTTTTAGCCCGATTTTGCCCCGATTTTCCCCTCCAGAGAATCGGAGCAAAAATCTTGTTGAGCACCTTGATCGGTCCCGATGTTCGGCACGGATTATCTGGTAATGTGAGACGTTCACAGATCGAATCTTGCACCTCCCGATCTGCTCTCACACAAATCGGGGCCGCCCCGATCATATCAAACATGTTTGATATTGAGGATTTTAAATCGGGATGATCACGGCTATGATTACGTCAGAACTTTCACAACAGCCAATGAACGACCGCAAAACAGCTGCTGTACAGTCCACTGGATGGTGGAGATGGAGGAAACTGCTTATGTTTTTGTAGTAACACTGTCTGTATAATATGTTGAAAACATACCACAACCGCATGGAGCAAGGAAAGCAATGCTCCATGCGGCCCGAGTCCGACCCGAGCCCATCTTTTTACCCCTCCTCTTAAAACAGCTTATACTACTGTTTTAGCAATTAAAATAGTTCAGTTTTATTATTTTTTAAATTATAAACTACAACAAAACATATACAATTATAACAAGACATCAAAATAAACAAAATGAATAAAAAATAAATAAATAAAATAAATTGTAAACATTAGTTGCTGAAATGATGATCTGTTGCGTAAGATCACGTGAGGCGCTCCCTCCGTCATGATAATCTTAATAAAATCTTGTAGTGTGTGCATGTTTAAGATTTCAGGGAAGATAATCTGCAAAGATTCTCCTTATGTGTGCGCTGCAACCAGTTTTCATTTTTTATAAATCCTGTGGTGTGAGCCCGACTTCAGGGAAAACAGCAGACGGACTGAATGAACACAAATTCAGTCTCCACCAGCAGGTGGCGCTTATGGAATAATGATACAATGTTTCTATGGTTACCGCTGTAAACAAAGCATTGCTGTGCTTATGAACGCAACTTTAAATGCATTATACAGAGACAAATGAAAAGAAAACACCATGTAAACATTATTCAAAACATTATTTATTCCTCAGAGATACATTTATATAAACACCGTTTCAATATTTAGATAATATTTACAATATTTTGTGCATTGTGAGCTGTGATCTTACTGTGTCACAGGGAGAAACGGACGAGAGGCGAGCGGATCCATTTGCGAGCCTTTATTGACATTACGAGACAAATACATAGTCGAGCAGGCAGGGTCATACAACAGTAAACGGGAGTGTAAGAGGCGAGACGAGAGAGAATAGTCCATAAACGAGCGATAATCCGAAGGCAGGCGGCGAACAGTCGAGAACGAGGAGCCAGGCGAGAGAATCAAAAAAACAGAAGGAACTATGAAGCACTAGACAAAGGGAGAAACACTATAAACAATCCGTGGTTAACATGGGGAAAGACCGGGGCTTTTATGGTGCTGCTGATTGGTCACATGCGCAGACGCGATCAGCATGATGCATGACGGGAGATGCAGTCCGAGATGCAAAGTGACAGTCAGAGTGTGTAGGTGAGGCTAGAGTGACATCTGGTGGTGAGTGGACAACGGGACACCGACCAGATTCGTGACATACTGTACCTGCTACAGTATTTTTTCCTCTTTGTGATCGCTTGAATTTTTAAATGAACAAGGCTTAAAAACGCGTTCAAATGATAAACTTTCATGACGATGCAGCAGTGACAGATTCGTCAACTGCCCTGAGCGTCTTTCACGCTGGCCCCGGGCCATCGGGCCCTCCTTATTGTCAAACCCTGGACTGTGTGATTTTGAGGTCCATCTTTTCACACTGAGAACAACTGAGTTCATACATAACTATTACAAAAGATGAAAACATTTACTGATACTTCAGAAGGCAAAACAATGCATTAAGAGCCGGGGGTGTAAACTTTTGAACAGGATGATGATGTGTGAAATTTTCTTATTATGGTTACGGATCCACCACCAGCAATTTAGTATTGCGCTTCAGAGCTACATAAATATTTACATGTCTCCCAGAAGACAATATAAGTACGATTTACCCTGATCATCCAATTCAAAACGTTCACACCCCCGGCTCTTAATGCATTGTGTTGATTTCTTGAGCATCAGTGAATGTTTTCATCTTTTGTGATAGTTATGTATGAGTCCCTCAGTTGTCCTCAGTGTGAATCATAAATCAGAATCATACTTTCACTTTTGGAAAGTGTTCAAATATGCAGAAGATGCTGGAAAACCAAATAATGTGCAGGAGCTGGAGGATTTTTCTGAAGAACAGCAGCAGATGAACTGCTCAGGACAAACAAAAGACTCACAACTATCACAAAACATAAAAACAGTCATGGATCATCCAGGAAACCACACACAGAATTAAGATTTAAGGGTATGTAAAATATATGTGTGGCAGCTGATTTTTTTTAGTGGTCATCAAGGCTAATTATTTGAGTTCTGTGTCCATGGAATATGGCAGTAATCAGCCAAAAAAACACAAGCAGAGAGATTGGTGTGGTGTGGACAGGACTGGAATAAATGTTTGTCAGGTCAGAGGTGAAGAAGTGGCCACACTGTTAAAAATCCCCAGGAATTAACAGAATTAGAGAGTATTATTTTACAATAAATGACTGTATTCAGAAATGTACTGTGAAACAACTGCTGAGATTTATCTTTGAAAGATGTGATAACAATACTCATCATACAAAACAACAATGGTAATGTAACGGAGGCCAGCGGGTAAGTGCTGTGCAAGTAAACCTCACTCCCCTGATCTCAAGAGATGCACTAGCGACTGACACTAGAGGTTGCAGCCTTTAGCCTCCTTGTTAGTGCGTCCGCCTCCCATGCTGGAGACCCAGGTTTGAGACCCGCTCGGAGCGGTGTGCGAGTAGGACCCAGTAACACTCAACAAATAAAAACAGCACTTACAACATAAACTAGAAACACAAACTGATAAAAGTGAACCAAAACAAGTTCAATAACACAAATAAAACCAACAAGAATTAAAAATAATAATTAAAAAACTTCACAGCATAATCTGTTCATGCTGCATTGCATGCTGGGAATCTTCATAGTAAATATGCACTGTAGAAACTGTGGGGATTGTTGGTGTAGTGTTGTGCTTCATCCAGTGTAGACAGCATCACTGATTATAATGGGTTCTGTAGTGTTTTGTCGCTCGTGTCCGGTGTAGACACGTGTGAGAGTGCAGTCAGACACAAGAGACGTCCCAGTGAAAGTCATGCAGTTATTATAACCTGGAATATACTGTCATTTCACACTCACATTTTTATCAGTGCATCATTCACCAAAGCTCATCATCCCTTCAGACACCCTGCTCAAAACTGTCATTCCTTCCTCTTGTTTTCTTGAGAAGAACTGAGTTTATTTAGACACAGAACTGTGTTTGTCCACAACACAGACGTTTCAGGAGAGAGAGTAAAAACAGACTCCACGAGGAACAGCGAGAGGCAGCTGCTACTGACCCGTCATCGCTTTAGCTGTTCATTTCATGGACTGGTTTTATCTGGTTTAATGTGCTTTAGACCAGTTCAGTCTCTGTGAAACCAGACACTGTTTTTTGCTGTGAGATTGAGTCGGTCAGTGAGAGACAGAGTCTGAAAGTGTGTGAGAGCTGCAACACTGATGTTATACTCTTCTCAAAATTTAGCATGTTTGTTTAATGTGAGGTTTAACATGTTTTATCTGGATTAGATTGTTTTCATAATCATTGGAAGATCATAATTAAAAATGTAATAATATGATTTTGTGTGTTCACTGACTGAATGTGACTCTGTGTGTTTTGTAGTGTGGATCATGGAGGACAATCCAGGATTACAGCAGGACTACACAAATGTATGTACACACACACACACACACACAACACATACACAGCTGTAGTGATTGTTGTTGTGTTATAAATGTGTGTGTTCTTGTGTTCAGATGCCTGTTTTCTCACACTGGATCCAGACACAGCAAACAATGAACTCATCCTGTCTGAGGACAACAGAACAGTGAGACATGTGTTTGAGGATCAGTCGTATCCTGATAATCCAGACAGATTTGTGGGTTGGGCTCAGGTGTTGTGTAGAGAGAGTGTGTGTGGACGCTGTTACTGGGAGATTGAGTGGAGCGGACATGAATATGTGGACATATCAGTGTCATATAAGAGCATCAACAGGAAGGGAATGTGTCGTGAGAATGCGTTTGGACATAATGATCAGTCCTGGAGTTTGTTCTGCACTCCTTACATATACTCATTCAGACACAATGACATAGAGACTGATCTCTCTGTGAAGTCCATCATCAGTAGAATAGGAGTGTATGTGGATGTAAGTGCAGGAACTCTGTCCTACTACAGCGTCTCTGACACAATGAGACACATTTACACAGTCCAGACCACATTCACTGAGCCGCTCTATCCTGGGTTTAGGGTTTGGAATAGATCAGAATTGAAACTGTGTGATGAATGAGAACAGACTGATGAGAGATTGTACCCATAATGCTTTGAGCTGATGATGAATCAGTATTATCGAGTGTCTTCATCACATGAATATGAACATGAATCAGAATAAATGTGTGTGATAAATCCTCATATAGACAGTAAATCAGTGTGTGTGTAAGTGTATTTGTGTTTTATTGTCGTGTCTCATCAATCATTTGTTTTATTATGATCAAAATCATCTTTCAGTTCAATACAAACATGATTCATGAACATGTCATTCATTTCTTTCTATTGTTTTTATACATAAATAATAAAACACAGTCACAAATCAACCTGAAATCAGAGTTTAATTGATGTTTGTATCATGAACATAATCAATTCCTCACAAGACTGAAATGAGTTTGAAAATTAACGTTTTAATCACAGTAGATTTATGTTGAAGGATCTGATGATCCTCTGATGAAAACTGTGTGTTTTCCCTCAGAGCAACCAGACATTTGTGTTGTTTTACTTTCTTTTTGTATATTAATTTAATCATATAATCATTTATAATAATCATTATAGTCATTTATATATTCATTTATTGATTCATTAATTGATTAGTCATTTATATTATATTATAGTTGTTTTTATATATATATTTTCCATTGTTGTTTAGTCTTATGACTGTGTGGTTTCAAGGGCTGTTTGTCTTCATGAATAAGAGACACAAGGGAATGTTAACAGAAACTCAAGGTTTATGGGATGTTGTTGTGTATAACAATACTTGTTGTATTTGTGTTCTTCAGATGAATCTGAGCATTGAGACAAACACAACTAAGACTATTCAATAAACTCTGCTCCTTTATCATCATTACTTCATCTTCTGCTTCTGCTCTTCACTTTCACTGTTTTTCCTCAGTCAACTTCTTGGCTGACAGAAGACTGTTAATAGTGTTTTGGGTATTTTGGGCACCAGACAAGACCTCCTGTTAACAGGGTTTGGGTATTAGACGTCTCTGCTGACGAGTTGTTCTGATACTGGACAAACTGATATATTGTGACGGGATCTGGCATCCGGTTTTTTATGTACTATTTTTTTCTTAACTTATTTTTTATTTAATATGTTTATTTATCTATTTTAGTTATTAAAATATGTCAAATGTTTTAAAATGTGTGCAAATTTTGTTGAATTGATAATAGTATATATGGTTTAAATTATAACAAATCAATAAAGAAATGTCATGATTACAATAATACTGTTGTACTCCTACATTTAAAATGTATCAATATATTATTTAATAATGAAATAAAATGATTGTTTTGGCTATTATTATTTACATTACAACAAATATTACAAGAAATAAAGAAATGATTGCAATAATCATAAAAAATAATATAATAAAATTAGAATTAATATAATTATTTAAATTATAACAATTAAACAAACCAATAAAATAACTAATTATTGAATAATATTATTTAAATATTTATTAAATAAAAAGCCAGTATTTATTAATAATAATAATAATATCTAAAATATTAAGTGTATTTTATTATTATGATAATAACATAAACGTTATAATTACAGTAATACTATTGTAATATACAATAAAAACTCAGTTCTTCTTCTTATTATTATTTTTATTGATAAAAGTATTTTAATTATATTATTTTTCTTGTATTTTATAGCAGTTGTAACACCACCACCATTATTATTATTATTATTATTATTATTGATTAACTGTAAATTGTCATAATATTAAAGAACAATACCATGAATATTTTGCTTGTAATTATTGTTATGAAATGATTTAAATTATTATTAAAAATCTATTTTTATTTCACAGTAAAACTGGATCATTGCAATCATATTTCTTTGCTCATTTGTTATGAATAAAAATAAAATGTGATAATATATTTTTGCAAAATATTTTTTAATATTTATTATTTACTTATTTTATTATTATTATTATTATTATTATTAAATACTGACATTTTATTTTACAGTGTAATATGATTACTGTAATATTAAGAGTTTTTATTGATTTGTTTAATTGGTATATTTAAAACAAATTGAATTTAATATTTAGTAATAAAAAACAATAAAAAATAATATAAAATTAAAAATAACTAAAATATGTAATACTGATTTTTTATTATAACATGTTATCATTATTTTAATTATAACAAATGAGCAAAGAAATACATAACAATTGCAACAATCCAATTGTACTGTAAAATTAAAATGGAATAATAATAATAATAATAATAATAATAATAAATAGTAATTGCATTTTCTTTAATATTATAGCAATTACAATTAATCAATAATAATAAAACATAATGATGAATTTTCATTTTCACAGATTACAATAGTATTATTGCAATTATAACATTGTTATTATCATCATAAAATAAAATTCACATGTTGGTTGTTGTTATCATTATTAATAAATACTTTTCATTGGAAAACGTTGCAATGATATTATTGCAGTAATAAGAGTTTTTGGTGACACTTTACATTACGGTGTCGTTTGTTAACATTAGTTAATGTAATAACTAACATGAACAATACATTTATTACAGTATTTATTCATCTTTATTAATGTTAGTTCATGAAAATAAGTTCAGTTTATTAACTGTTACCAAACACAACTTGATTTTAATAATGTATTAGTAAATGCTGAAATTAACATTAACTAAGATTAATAAATGCTGTTGAATTATTGTTCATTCTTCGTTTATGTGAACTAATGTAATTAACTAATGTTAACTAATCAACCTTATTGTAAAGTGTTACACTTTAGTTTTTTATTGATTTGTTTCATTGTTGTAATTTAAATATTTTTTTTTTCATCAAGTTTATGAGTGAAAGATGGAGTGGAAATTGAGTTCTTTGGAGCTACAAGGGATTAACACGAACAAGTTCAGCCGTGGTTTTGTTGAGTTAACAGTGTTATTTCATGTGTTGATCTGTGTGAAAGATGCATATAAGTGAAATGTGAAAAATATAAAATTATACTCTATTTGAGTTCATGTATGAATCATGAATGTGTTTTGCAAGACCACAGGTGATACATTTATGGTTCATTTGTAAAATGAGATCGTCATTTTGTTGTTTTGTTAAACGTGATGAGTGAATGCTCTGAAAATGACATTAATGATGTTTTGTGACCTTGTTATTCAAGGTCAGGTGTTTTCCCGTTCTTGTTTTTCTTCTGGTTTGTTTTATTTCTGATTGGGGTTCATGGTTTGCCGTTGGGTGTGTGCTGTAAGGTGGAGTTGACACTGTGGAGATCCAGACTTCATGAATGGAGTTTGTGGTTTCCCGGATTGTATCCAAACTCTCCTGTTCTCAGAGGCAGTGAGTGACTGGAGCTGTAAGGAGTTTCTCATCACGTGTTACTGACTGACACTGACATTTCTGTTGCTGAACTGGACAGAAGGAAAGTGAAGCAGCAGTATAAACAGCGCATTTTACTACTCCGGGTTGAAAGGATCGAATAGAAGATAGCGCACGGATCCATTAGGAATGGCACAGCAAGCCGACACCAGCCGGACTCCCGCTCACCTGATGTCTATGTTAAGACACGGGAGGACACGGCCTCTACGCGAAGGTTGTAGAACTTGGCGAAGGTATTAGGTGTCGCCCAACCCGCAGCTCTACAGATATCTGCTAGTGAGGCGCCATGAGTCAACGCATAGGATGAGGCAACACTCCTTGTGGAGTGGGCACGAACACCTAAGGGGCATGGCTCTCCCTGGTTTTGGTACGACAGGGAGATGGCATCTACCACCCAATGGGCCAACCTCTGTTTGGAGACAGCATTCCCTTTCTGCTGACCTCCAAAGCAGATGAAGAGCTGCGGGCGGGCGAGTTGTGACGTGCGACGGGAGCGTAGACCACCTTGATGGTTGATGTAGGCTACAGTCGCCGTGCTGTCGGTGCGAACAAGCACGTGCTTGTGACGCAACGTCGGTCGGAAGCGACGAAGGGCCAGAAGCACAGCCAACAACTCTAGGCAATTGATATGACATTGCAGTCGAGGTCCTGTCCAGGAGCCCGATGCTGCTTGCCCGTTGCATACAGCACCCCAACCCGTGGAAGAGGCATCCGTGTATACCACAAGATGCCTGGAGACTTGCCCCAGGGGGACTCTGGCCTGAAGGAAGGCCGGGTCTGACCACGGGCTGAACAGGCGGCGACACTGCGGGGAAACGCCAATCCAGAGTGTGCCACGGTGCCATGCCCATCTCGGGACTCGATCGTGTAACCAGCGCTGAAGCGGTCTCATATGAAGCAGGCCGAGCGGCGTCACTGCGGCTGCGGCTGCGGCTGCGGCTGCCATATGCCCCATGCCCCAGGAGCCTCTGAAATATTTTTAAAGGGACCGCTGTTTTGTGTCTGAATGACTCCAGACACTTCAGCACTGACTGCGCGCGCTCGTTGGTGAGGCGGGCTGTCATACTGACCGAATCCAGCTCCACACCGAGAAAAGAGATCCTCTGCACTGGGGAGAGTTTGCTCTTCTCTCGGTTGACCTGAAGGCCCAGATGGCTGAGGTGCCGGAGCACCAAGTCCCTCTGTTCGCACAACAGATCTCGCGAGTGAGCTATGAGAAGCCAGTCGTGGAGATAGTTGAGGATGCGAATGCCCGTCTGCCAAAGAGGGGACAGGGCAGCCTCCGCGACTTTCGTAAAGACGCGGGGAGAGAGGGAGAGGCCAAATGGAAGCACTTTGTACTGATACGCTCGACCCTCGAAAGCAAACCGTAGGAAGGGTCTGTGTCGAGGCAGAATCGAGACGTGAAAGTACGCGTCCTTCAGGTCGATGGCTGCAAACCAATCCTGCGGACGAGTGCATGTAAGCATGCGCTTCTTCATGAGCATCTTGAACGGCAGCCTGAGAAGGGACCGATTCAGGGCTCGAAGATCCAGGATGGGTCTTAACCCACCGCTCTTTTTGGGCACGATGAAGTAAGGACTGTAAAACCCTGACTTCATCTCGGCTGGAGGGACAGGCTCGATTGCGTCCTTCGCCAGTAGGACTGCAACCTCCGCACGAAGCACAGCGGCATGTGTGTCCAAATGGACAGAAGTGGAAAGGATGCCTCTGTACCTGGGCGGACGCCTGGCGAACTGAATCGCATAGCCGAGACCTACCGTCCGAATCAACCACCGCGAGGGACTGGGAAGCTGAAACCAGGCTCCCGCCAGGTGGCAGCGCCGGGCGGGCATAGATGCACCGCGACAGTGCGCTCGACCTGAGGGACCGCCTCATAACCCCGGGCTGCACCGCCGTCGAGAGAGGCGAGGGGAGAGGAGCTGGGACGTGGACGAGAAGAGTGCGGGGCTCGCCAAGTCCTCACCAGCTCCTCATGCACCTCCGGGAAGAAAGGCACTGGGGGAGAGCGCGGCGGCGCCACGGGGGCCCTCCCCAGATACCAATCATCCAGCCTAGAGGGATCGGCCGGAGGTGTTTTGGGCACCTCCAGACCGATCTCCTTGGCGGCTCGGAGGAGCATAGCCGACAGTTCGGCATCCGTCTCAGACGGGGCGGCAACCGCAGAGGGGTGCCGACCCGCCGAGTCGTCAGCCTCACCGCCTGACTCTCCCTCTGATGCTGCAGCAGACATCTCGATCTCCTGGGGAGCGCCAAAGGAGACACCCAGCCTGCTGTACGGGGAGGTATACTGCTCTGGCAGCTCAACGGGACCGTGCGGTGACGCAGAAGTCCGCGGGGCTTTGGGGGCCGACGGAACATTCTGCACGGTCACCTGAATGTCCCCCAAGTGCCTCGCCGCGGTAGCCGAAAAACCTTGACGGCTCAACGACTTACCGCGGGAAGACAACAAGGGGTGCCTACTCATGAATGAGCGGCGGGACTTTAACGCAGCCGTGGACATACGTTCGCAATGAACGCACGTACCATCCGTGAATGCTGCCTCAGTGTGCTCTCGGCCCAGGCACGTGAGACAGCGATCATGTCCGTCCAAAGAGGCAAGGAAACTACCGCACCCGGAAGCGCACGGCCGGAGAGGCATACCGGGAAGATGTCCTCGACAGCCGTGAGAAATTCACTCTTTTGAAATCCCGGTCCGCCCAGGGAGGAACCGCGGCACAACTGTGCACTCAAACGGGCGGGGCTCGCTGGAATGCGGGAGGCTCGTTGAATGCAGTGAAAACGGCAGCCCGCAGGATTATGCTGGCGGCTGCCAACGCTCTTTTAGATGAAGCTCTTTCAGTTGTTTGGCAGCACGCCAGCAGAGAGAGTGGCAACTCAGGAACTCTTTTTTTTTCTTTTTATTTTCGTTGGCTCAGGAAACGAGGCTCCGAAGCAAAAGCCTGAATGAGTGGTTGCACGCCGCCATCTTATATACCCGTATGTACGGGGGAGTGGCTCGGCATGCAAATACCACTCGCCAATGTTCATGAATGTTCATTGACCTTTTGAATAAGGCTTGGAGATGATTGGACTCTCAAGCGAGTTCCCATATGTAACGTCGTAGTGAAACGACTGAAGGGGAACTTGCTCCTTAAATTCCAAAAAGGGTGTCAAATAGGGGATGAGATTTATATTATTCAGGAATCAAGCTTTCAGTCAAATTGATTACACTCAGTTATTGATACAGGTTTTTTTTTTTTTTATACAGTGTGGGAAAAAAAGGGGTACAATCCACATTTTATTTTATTTGACGTCTCTTCAGAGTGAAACGGGTTAGTGAAACCTCAAAAGAGAAGAAGCAAACAAACGTTAACTTCATTAACTGATGTACAGGTTGTGCTGAAGGGTGATTGAGATTCCCATTTGAGTTTCTTGAGTTTTTATTTGAAGTCTTTGAAATCTGTAAAGAAGAAAAAAAGGGGAAGAGTTAGTCTAAACAACTTGCACTGAAAAATATATATATATATTTTCCCTTTGTTTGAGAAAACTACTCGTGTTTTACTTATTGTTTTTCCTCATTACTTTAATTTGGTACTTGGTAAATAACACTGAACTGAAGATCTGACCGTGTCTGACTGATTCGTTGTTGTTGTTGTTGAGCTCCTTATTCTCCATGGGTGAACCTGAACTTCTGAAAAGCTGCTCCATATTCGGAACCCATTGTGTCTGCAGTACTTTGTGCAGCGGGTTACAGTATGACATGTTATCAAATACACAACACCTGGTCATTAAAACACCAGGACCATTCAATATTTTATACCTAAATAAATACACACATACATTAGATTAGCTTAGATGCTAAATAAATAAAAGATGCAACGATTTGATGCTAGCAAGCTATTAGTTATGGATATGTAGCAATAAAACTGAAACGCTAACAGGGATGTAAAATAACTTTAAAACAAACAAATTTGATCATGAAAACAGACCATTTGGATCGATGGGTAATCGGAGAGTTTCTTTCTCAAGATGTTGATGCTCTTTCAGTTGTTGATGAAATCCTGCTCCACTGATTGATTGAGAGTTGAGACTCCATTCACTCCAATCGACCGGTTTTTACAGCAATGGCGGATCGTGGAGGCGCTCAATAGTTCCCGGAAGTTAACGCTAATACTATCAGTGCCATAGAGATGCAGCAGAAGAGACGCTGTGATCCACTTTTACAAGGTAAAACATTTATAGAACAAAACTGTATATTATCAGAGCAGCTGATTAAATTAGCTCATGCATTAAAACAGATTATTAAATGACAGTGTAAATGTTAGAAGCACATTTGATTAGTAAATGCACTTGTCTTTGGTCAAAATAAATAAATAAATAAATAAATAAAGGTTATTTATTGAATTTAATTAGATGGGTAGCCTTAACTATGGGTTAAGGCTACATGGGATAGAGCAAATCAATATTGGCCAGTTTTTGTCAACAATAATTACTGTATGTTATTGGATTATCTTTTAACCCATATTAAACAGCGCATTATGTTACAAAAGTATGTTTTGCTGATGTTATACCGTTAGTAATATATTAAGTTAACAGTGAAGTATTGCTGTGTTGAGAGAAATTACTTCTTCAGCGAGATCCTAACCCTAACCCTAAACATAACTTCAGTGAACTACAAATAACAGCGCCATGTTTTCCCGTTCCATCGACAGAATGACAGAGGCTTATGGGTAATGTAGTTTAAAAGGTTTTATTAATTAAATGAAATAAATAATATCTTTAATGGAAAACTGGATATCTAAATATGTTCATTGTGCAAATCTCTATGACATATTTGAGAGGCAGGCTGAAAGTTGCTATTTTACTGTGAGCAATATTTCAAATGCCTTTATAACAGCTTTCCATATATTTCTGAAAACTGTGCCCAACATTATTTAATCAACCATTCACCATATTCATTTTATCGAAGCATACAGCTTAAAGTTGATAAAGTAGCATCAAGACAAATGAGATTTAAGAAAAATATGGATTATTAAAATAATTAAAATAATAATGGATTATTAAAAATATATTAACATCATATATTAATCAGTTCAGTGCAGCTGAAGACACACAAATGAGTGATGAAATGTCCTTAAAGTCACACAATCCATCCAGTCAACAATACAGATCATGTGGTACATATAAGACATTTGATACTGTTTGAGAAAATAATGATTCATTATCATCACATCTAAACTGGTGTCTTGCTCTTCTCCGTCCATTTCCCCATCATGATCTTCTTCTGTCGTGTCTGTAAACAGTTTGTGGTTGATATCCAACACTGATGTGGTGTAGCTTTTTCTCAGACAGAGGATCTGTCACTCCTGACATCCCATTTTCAGACAGTTCCCAGACCTGATCAAAATAAAACAAAAAGAAACACAAACAATTCAGATGAAACTGTTTAATGGACAGTCAGCTCAGCTTTTGTTCTGTGTGATGTTGGGTGAACAACTATGGCCCTTAAGGTACTGTACACATACCTTTAAGGTTTTAAGACATTTTGAGAAGGTTTTTCTTTGAAGACAATTTACAACATCCTCTTCTTTCTCTCCTTTCAAGAGCATCACTTGGTCAAACCCCCTCATTTGGCTGATGAGATCATCTGTACAAAGTAAAATGGTTAAAGTACTGCAAAAAGAATTTCATTATGCAAGACTTAAAGTGTTACAGAGGCAAACATGCCATGTGTAGTTCTCAGAAACTGGAGTATTTGCCTCTAGAATTCATCTATTGCTGCAGTAAATGCGTCTTTTTCTTCTAGAATCTTTCTCCAAAGTTCATGAACTCTCTTGCTTCCATCTTAAAACACAAATGTGTTTTCGTCTGTGTAGTGTAAGGCCTTGCTTCAAACCAATCAACAATTAATCAACAATTTATTACACACATTTACAAAACAATTAAATAATGTAAACTGTTTACATCAACTAAACCACTTTTATAACACTGCTGAAAAACAGTTGGTGTGGTTTTTAAAACTTAAGATAAAAAATGTTCCAGTCACACTTTGCTAACATGCTACAATTTTAAGTTGTACCCAGTAAATAAATAAATAAATAAAATGACAAATGATTACAAAAAAGAATAATCACTGCTGACATGAACAGTCCTGTGAGATCATCATAAAATGCTGTACTACATAATACAGCACTGCTTCAGTACAGACACACCAGTGGACATGTGCACTCTTCTGTCTTCTTTGTTTGGGTGCAAGATGGCCATATTCATTCCTCACCCTGAACAAAGGACTTCCTTGGTCTTCCTTCTCTTCTGTAAAACAAGAAATTCTCTACTTACTCTTAAAAATAAAATTCAGTTAATTTAAAATAAGATTCCTTCGCACCGTCTTCATCAAATGCGTTGGAAACGTCATATCCGTTTTTTTGAACGGCGAAATTAAACCGTTTACGTTAGTTTAACGATTGATAATTAAGTAAAATGGAAACTTAAACAGTTTAAATTAATAGAGCACAATACAATAGTGTTTTGGCGGAAAAAGAAACATACTTGTGTTGTTTTAACAATAAATACCTGGGTAAAACCAACAGTGGCACAAAACCTTTTTTTAGAGTGTATTATCACATTTTCTGCTTTATACTTTTTTCCCAATCTTTGACCAAATTACCAAGTTTCTCCAACATTTCTCTATTAGCCACTTTGTTATTATAACCATAAATACAAAGTAATACATAACACTTGTCATGTATTTGTACTGCTATCATTAACCAGTGGCCTCTTTATGAACAATTACAGAGCCTTCAAATCTGTTAAATAACACCATCACACCAGCTGAATATGAGGATCCATGTGCAAACAAGACTGTATCACCCCACTGAATTTTACTAAATCTTTCATCATTCAGAATCAGAATCAGAATCAGAATTCGCTTTATTCGCCAAGTGTGCGCAAACACACAAGGAATTTGTTGTGGTTTTTTAAGGAGAATTCAAAGCAGAATGAGCGTCTTGTAAGACAACACAGTCCTCTGCAAAATAATAAAAAAAATGGCTTTATGCTTAACACCATTTTTTAACCCCCTAACATTAAAAAATAGAAAAGAAACAGACATAACATAACTTCAGTACACACTCAACTTTATGCTGTTATGAGTGAACATGTTGTCCTGAATAACTCTATTACCAAACCACACCGACTGCTACATAAGCATATGAACTTTAGTTAAACACCTTTTCTTAAACGGTTAAATCAGAATATTTCCATCTGATATGTGACAAACCTTGCACACTTAAACAGGAGTGTAAGTGTCACCTTGTACACATCAGTCACGGATCAGCTCTGAGCAGGGGCGTAGCAGCCCATTTAAAAGTGGGGGGACAGTATGGTGATGTGACCCAAGGCTGTTCATACAGTATAATAAATTCTAAATAGAAGAACAATGGGCATTTTACAGCACCAAAGTGGCAATTTGAGGAACATGCCAGGATAACTTACATGAACCCATTTCTGTGAAATCATACTCATAAAAATACGTAAATAAATAAATAAAACACTGCAGGACTTGGACTTTAAGACCACTGTGGAAATCTATACTTTAATTTTTATGAAGCAGAAAATTATATGAAAAAGATATTTTATGATATTTACAATATTTAATTTACACTACACTTGAACAATGTTTATCTTACTATATAACAGTTGGGAAAAAAAAAGTGTTAAACGAGAATACAAATTGCACCTACAGTAATTCTTTGAAAATAGATCAATAAAACCTAAATCAATGTATTTACAAGGTTTTAACATTTTCAAAATTGAAGTGAGATTTTTAATCAAAACTTCCAAACTGCATTTTTCAGCTTTCCTTGCAGGCCACAAATTGCTGAGCAATATTTTTTCTCTCCAGTTGATCAAGTTTTTCCTCGTGTATATGAAATACAGCAACACTATTCAGCCATGCTTGTGTCATGTTTTTAGTCTTCTGAGACCACTGAAACTTCTCTCAGCTTCTGCTGAGGACACAGGAGTGACAAGAAGCAGTCTGACAAGTGTTTCCACCTGATCAAAAAGACCACGGACTTCTGGACACATGCCCTGAAGGATGCTTGCTGCTTCACTGCTGGACTGCATATTATACTTTGATCTGAACATCGCCAATTGTGTGTTAAGGGATATTTTGTCCAGTTCTGGGTACATTTGAACCACATCATCCACCACCCCTGTTAAAAGGATGTTTTCCAGATTCCTTAGCATCAGCAACCCTTCCTGCTCAAAACGTTCTCTGAACTGCATATCCACAACATCAAGCACTTCGTAGAACTCAATTTTGTAATATTCAGATGGAGCTGAATGCACATGTGCACAAGCCTGACCAGTTAGACGTTTAGGAGGATTATGAGTACGGGGCAGTGCAATCGGAGAGAGATCAAACATTTGGCACATTTCTGATGCTCTGGTGTAGACAATTTGAAACCTCTCTGAATTTCTTTTATTTGCAACAGCAGAAAGCACACCATCGATGGTCTGTGTTCCACTTTGGAGAGATGTGTTGAGATTCTCCAATTCTTCTATAGCCTCTAAGGCAAGCAAAAGACCAAGAACTACATTTCCCTGCTGGAATCTGTCGTGTAGTCCATTTGCCCTGTTAGCTGTGTCTGAGCTGCCAGCTGCCATTTCATTCAGAGCAAGCATTACAGATTCATACTGATTCAGCACAGCGTGGATAGCACTGGAGCGAACTGGCCATCTTGTGGGACAAAGGGGCCTTATAGTTTGAAAGGATCCTTGAACAGATTTGGCAACTTCCTTGAACAAAGGTTTAAATTTACCTGACTGCCCAAACAAAATGCCTAGCTCATGAACCCACTGTAAATCACTGTGGATAACACGTGAGGCAGTACAAGCATGCTGCGTAATGAGATTTACACAGTGGATGTATGGGGCAAGAGGTTGCTCCTTTTTAATGATGGCCTGTGCTCCAGAACACCTGCCAGCCATATCTGCTGCACCATCATATGCCTGCCCTCGTAATCCAGAAATGGGCAAATTTAAACGAACCAACACATCTTTCACAACCTTTGCAAGATTCTCTCCTGTAGCCACAGATACTTCATAAAGGCCAAAAAACTCTTCATGAATGATCAAATCATCATCTACATATCGGAGACAAACTGCTTCTTGTTCTTTTTTTATTTAGTCTGCGATATCTCTGATGATAGAACTGCTCAACTTACTGAGACACAGATCTTCTTCTGCTTTGTATTTCAGCACCTGATGAAGATTTCCCTCGCCATCATCATCACCTCTTAGGGCCAAGCCCTGCCTTGCCAACAGCTGCACAGCACCAATGATTTTTAACAGATCTGCTCTTGCTTCCTCTTGTCATGATGTCTGAATACTACACAGCTGTGCCTTAATTGATCTGTCTTCATATACACATGTTGCTACTGCTGTCTTGTGACAATCTGATTTTTCATGTGAACTGAATCGTTCAAGAGCTTTCTTCCAATTCTTGAAACCAGCTGAAATAAATGCTGGTTCTGTATTTTTTGCAAGGGAAGATACTTGTGTTTTAAAAGCTTTACTACAATAAAAACACAAAACACCTTCAACATTTGACAAATGAAAGGGTGCGCTCTGACAGTGTCTGCTTTATGATCAATTTGGGATCAGGGTGGTTTGGTTTTGTTGCTGAGAAATGTTGATCAGAGTCTGCCGAATCTTCCCTGTTCATCAAATCAGCTCTCTCTTCTCTTTGGTTCTCACATGCTCCCTCACTTTTCCTCTCATCTCCCTCTCTCTCTTCCTCTTTTTCCCTCTCTTCCTCACACATGACTGACACTTCCTCACAAACATCCTAAAAACAACTGATATAAACAGGATATAGGGGGCAGGGATCACTCATTTATTGACTCATCTGCCATTTAGTTCAACAAATTCACAAGTTAGCAACCCATAGAACTACAATACAGTAGTTAACATTAGTGGAGCACAATTCCTTTATTCAATTTTATTTAACTAGAAAAATAGAATAAAATAGAAAATGTTACCTTTTGTTTAATGGAATTAAATTGATGTATATTTCCTTAAAAATATTGGCAATTATTTTCAATTAAGAAAACACTGCCTTAAAATAGCCAGTCCTCTTTTTTAATAAAATCTCACCTGTCCACATTCTGGAGAGGTCGAGCAATTGTCCTCTCCTCTCTCTGTCAGTGACTTCACAGCCTGTCTTTGCTACAGACCAGTTAGGACATGACAGCAATGAATTAAAAGACTAATTTGATCAAGTATGACATAAAGCTAATTTTATTTAAAAACTGGAACATAAAATGGAAGATGCTGAATTATTTAAATGTATAAGAAAACAAATTAATGTATATTTCCTTAAAATATTAGCAATTTGTTCCACAGTAGTAATGAATTAAAAGACTAAAGTATGATAAGGTATTCATTGCAAAACAAATTTGATTCGAAAGGACAATTCTACTCTGGACACGAGCAGCACGTGGGCAACAAAAGACAGCAGGACCCGATGATCTGTTGTGTCTCATTTACCAGGAGCTTTTACCCAAAGCAACCAGTAGGAAAGCACTGAATTCGGCGCAACGTGACGAGTTACACAGAACAGGTTCTGTTGTCTTTCGACGTTAAATCATAACATGGAAACGTGTGATTCGTGTGATCACGACATTCTGTAACACAAACTCACATTGTGTGTTTGAAAAAAGGATGTAATCGTCCTCTGTTTTTTTTCTAGGGTGCATTTTACATTTGTGTGTAATACCCGAATCGATCAGAGAACACGGCACCCGCCAGTGATCAGTGTCGGTCAGCACTTTGCATGTGTTTTGTAACTTGCAACTTGTAAAATTAGGAAGAGAAAAGTATGAGCGGGAAATAAGGTGGGGGAAAAAAACATGCGTGACGCGAAGTTAACGCTAGTACTGCAAGCGGACGGTATCAAGCTGTCTCATGTGAATTCCTCCTTTAAGCTTCATAAGATTAACTAGCTGGAGCTTTAAGCATATGTTTTGTATTGTTTTCTTTTACTGAAGAAGAGATGCACCTATTGAACATGCACGATGGTGCAGCGCAGTCGGCTTTGTGTATACACCCACTTCTAAATCCACTCTGACGCACATCATTCAGTAGTGTCTTGCATTAGCCAAAATCATGACAGTCGACCACATACTATATTATCCAATTGCACGTGAATAAATGCAAATACTCAATAAAAGCAAGACAATTAGCCTTTTTCACACTTCCGTGTTTCTGGCTTCCGGATTGGCGCTTGCAGGGTAAAGGTTTTTCCGGTGATAGCAGCGGCCGTACTGAACAAGAGTAAGTTCGGGAATCAAAGTCTATTTTTACAAAATAGATACTATGATACTATGATAACATTTATTCAAAAACTTGTGTCAGCGTCTGGTCATCACAAATACTATGTTTATTTAATTATGAATGTTAGCACTTATAATACAGTACAGTTTTAAGTTTTGCCGTTCTGTCTATTTGGTGCTGGCTGTGCATTATGACTCTTCACATCATTTTTTTCGCGATTAATGTCGTTATTATTATTATTATTATGAAAGTAATATTGTATTTTCTACTTGCTCTCCTTTGCATTATTAACTTTAGAGTGTAAATGTACGTTGCATAATGTGCCCAGGGATATACATAATAAAATAATATAATACTAAATAAGACATGACTCTGATTAATGGCTTTATTCCTTTTGGATCGGGATTACGTTGTTGTATTGAGTTTATGCATCATCCGGACTCAGAATCGTTTCATTTATTCTTGGGGAAATGTGTATTTGGATATAAACGCTGTCATAATTTACCATGATGTAGTGATTCGAGGGAAATGACTGAGTAAATTCAAGAAAATACGCTTAAATATACCGGAGACGGAGAACAGAAACTATAGCTGGCGCATATATTATATTGACGAGTACCGGTCTGAGTGCCCATATAAATTACAAACAAGTAAAATGTTGTTTCTTTGTTGATTATATAACAACTTGGAAAGCAGACAAAAAAGAAAAGGTAAAAGGCATTATTTGAGACAAGAGCATATTAATATAATAGGCACAGACCTGTAGCGGAACTGACTTTACCCTGCGCTGACGTCACTTCCGATTTTTGTGAAAAAGGCTAATTGGTGAGGCAGCAGTGGAGGGCTCCATGTTTGGTGAGGCAGCACTGGGGATCTCTGGATATTCTGTATCTGGGGCAGGAGTCTGTAGGCTGCTAGAGCTCTTCTTTCTCTCTCTCTGAAAGTGAACTAAAGGACATCACAATGAAGTTACATTATAGCAATAACAAAAATGTATTAACATGATCTGTACATTTATTTGAGTGATTATGCACAGCAATTATTGTTTCATTAAGAAATGATTCCTTTGCAAAGCATTGCCCAGTCTAGTGCATACTTAAAAATAAACAAACACAGTCGACATTAAATGGCTGTATAAAAGTATTATAAATTATTAAATGTAAAAAAAATAAAATAAAAAAATGTAAGAAAACCAACTTTTTAACACTGCTTCGTAAACAGACTTTATCCTCTGGAGAAGATCATCATCCAGAAGATGGTCGTGTCCTAAAATGGCATCAGCCACGACTGTGTTTTCACTGTTCTTCCCAAGTAGGAGTATGGGATGGAGGTCAAGGGCAGCCAACTTATCAAGCTGAAACGATAATAATAACAATAATAATAAAAATAACACAAAACTTCATACAAAATGCAACCAGACCTAAGGTTGCCCAACATTAATACATCAGTCTACATCAAAGATAATGGGCACTGTGCATTATCTATGAAATAACTTTTTTTATGCAATTTACATTGTTCATGAAAACCATTCTTGTGAAACCTTTCATATTCAAGAGGACTGTGTTACAATAAAATGGTTTTATGGATTATTTATGAGCAAGGTCCACTGTCTCCATTACAGTGTTACTTATGTCATTACAAAGTTAAGGTCACTTGTCATTATAAAGTTAAACACTTACCAAACAATGACTGCTGTTGACAACTACAGCCCTGTTGCAGTTTTTTTGGATAGAAGCAACCCAATCAGATTTTGATCATTTCAATTTTCCCTTCTTTTCTGTAACGTTGCCTTGTAAGACTGACCAGTCTTGCACGCAGGACATGTTTTGAAGGCCACATTTATAATGGCCTTACAACAGGGACATGTCTTCTTTGTGCTCCCGGGCATTCCTAGAAAAAAAAAAAAAAACTCAGCAGTAGTATAATATAGTGTGGTATACAGTAGTCAACATTTGAAAACCTTTCATCAAAGTTGTTCTAAAACCAAAACAATTCCCATTCTTGTCTTAGGACAACTTTGATTAACTTTTTGATCCACTTCAAATGTTGACAACTGAATACTTATTCCAGTCAGCCACAATAAAGAAACCGAATCAATTACAGTGTGGTTTTATAACATGTGTAAGGGTAGAAATAGTTGTACACAGGGATATTCTATTTATTAGTGTGAGGTGATTTCTGCGTGTGCAATGACTTAATGTCATTACAATAAAATCAATAACAGCAATTCCAATAATCTGATTAAAGGAAGATGTTGTTATATTTACTTGATCACTTCGTGTTTTTGAAAACATTGAACTTGTAATGTTAAAGGGTGATAACCCAAAGCTCATCTTCAATGATATCACATCTAAACATTGTCTTTTATTATAAAACGAAACATACTTACGTAAAACCGTCCAATTTTCCGGCTTAAAAATGAAGGTAAAATAATATAAATGTAAATGCAATTATAAAACCCCAAGAGTTACAATTACACGTGTAGATTAAAGATGTAATATGAACGTCTGTACGCAACACTTACGACACAACGTTTTCCCACCCAGCGTGAGCTGTGACGTCAAATGCTGCAAATGTAGAAAATCAAAATCAATCTTGAGATTTATAAAACAATAATAACAATACAACTCTTCAAATCTCTTTTCAAAATACTAAAGTATACGAGTTTCCATTATTTTAATAATTATAAACATACATCGGGCATGACACGTCAATACTATCAAAAACTCAAAGCTAATATGTGTATGGAGGCATTAGTATCGATATAGTTATTTCTATTGTAAAGTTACCTCTGTTGTTTCTGCCAAAGATCCAGCTCTCCGACATACATCAGCGTCCAAATTCGCTCAATTCATTATTTACCATACACTAGGATATAGATTTCTGAAAACTTTAACAGTAACACCATAAAGGGGTTATTCTCGAAAGCCATTCTAATAAAATTACAAGATTAAATTCATTATCTGTATACTTAAATGCTATTAGATGTAGCCTATATCAAATATTACACTGTTTTGGCATTACATATTAGGACAGTTGTCTTTTATCTTTTTTTTCACCGTTCCACTGCAGAATTACAGTTGGCAGCATCGAGATAACCAGAGACCATTAATAATAATTATAAAAATTCTGTCTGAATAAGCCACAGTTTTTTAATGGATTAAAATGACTGGATTTAAAATACACATGTAGCATATTTATACATGTATGTATTTATTTAAATTAACATTGCTCCTGTAACCTGAAATGGATAAAGTATCAATCAGATACAAGAACAAATCAAACACACCAAATGGAGAAATACTAATGTTTTAATGTCACTTTAAAAAGTCAGAAAAGTTACATCTATTACATACAAAAAAATTACATGAAAGAAATATAAATAAAAATGAATATAAACATTAAATCTGCGTCTAGGCTAAAACCAGGCTGAATTTAGAAACAACAACAACAAAAATCCCCCCCTTAAAATTCAATCGCAAATATGGCCTCAGTGTCACTGTACCCAAAATAGAGCACATTTGTGCATACAAGCATACAGAGTCAACAGCACCCTACTGCAAAGTGTTATAAAGCCAACTGAATTTGCAGTTTGTTGTGTGATGATCAGGTGTAAATTCTACATCATACTTGTTTGTGTAGATATGAGAGTGTCATCCAATGGAGTCATCTGAGAACCTAAATTTAAATAAGTTAATGTAGTTATAAATGTGCATATGATCATGCTTTGTATAATATGCAATCAGGTTTAAAGGTTAATGCCATTTACAATACATGATAATCTGAGCCCATTATGTATTTGTATGTGTACTTGCTAGGCTTACCGGTAGGTGGTGTTGCAAAAAGGTCCTCAGAAATCTGATAGAAATTTGGGGGGAAAAAATAAATAAATAATAATAATAATAATAAGTATTGTTATTATTATTATTATTAAGTACATATAAATGTTAATCATAAGTTATTCCAGCGAATTTAGTTTACTACCCCAAAAACATTACAGTCTATTTCATGACAATCTGTTTATACATTAGAAAAACTATACAATAACACTACAAAATTTAAATGAAATAAATCCATATTATATATAAAAAATAGTAGAAAAAAGGTAATATAATCTTTAGATGAACACACAAAAAATATTGGAGAACACTTTCTGTGGCCATCTTATAAAACAAATACTTAAGTGTCATTCACCCAATTACAACAACACCAGCCATGCACAGACACACACAAAAAAGCAGCTCATCTTTAGGTCTGTCTTGCTCAGTAACAGATACTTTTTGCCAACAGAACATTGAGTACATTCAAGTACATTGAACCAGCAATACAACACCAGCTGACTGTAAGGCAAAACAAGTAGTTACATAAATAATTAAAGTAGTACTCAAAAGGCCAGCATCCATAACCACTTAGTTTACAAAGAAATAATGAACTCATTTTTGAATGGACCTGCTTCATCCGTTTATTCCCACTGATATGTTTTGTTGCTGCAAAGATTTTTTTTTTGCCATCAGCACTTCAGTTTTATTTTAAGCAGTTACATAAGCAGTAATGTGGACATGACCATGATGTTACATTTACCTGACGCATTGTCAGCTTTGGAGGCTGTATCATATTTGTTGGGGGGCACGGGGAAACTATAAACTATAAAATAAAAGGAATGTAAACAATGATGATTCTATCCAGAAGGTTGTTTTATAAAGATATCCTATCCACAAGCATTCATCGGAAAAGCCACATCAGTCCGACTGGCAAACAGTGCATAACATTGACTGTTACTGTTCATATGTTTCCATGTCATTCCATTAACTACACTAAAACAAATGAGGTGGTCACAATGGCACAGTTAGTTAAAATCTTATAAAAGTAATAGCATGTCTTCTGTAAAGTACTTTTACAGAAAAACGAACAAGTACCCTTGCACTTTTTTGGTGGAGGTGAGGGCAGCAATGACTCCGATGAGCTCATGTCTAAAATAAAATGCAAAGTGGCCATGGTATTATCAAGTGACTTTTGAGATGTAGACATGCATCAACAAAATAGTAATGGAAACTGAAATGTGAAAACGATACTTACCTTGGACATAGTCTTCATAATTTTTCCGTTTTGGTGCTCAGTCCTTGTGACATAATGGTCTGTGTAAGGGACAAATTAGAAATTTGTTACATGATATTCACGCACTAAAGAAAAAAAAGCCTGACACAACTGGCACAAGAATGACATTAGATTTTTTATTTTTTTTAAAGGTAGATACATCGTTCATACAAGCGTTGACATATAAAATGATGCCAGCAGTATTATGAATGTGAACTGACCAACCTTCAGTTAACCCTTAAACACATGGAGAAGAGGGAATATGGCAACTCCCTCTGCATGTGGTAAACACACAGCCTTCTTATGCAAAATCCTTTGTCCCCAACAGCTTCTTTGATCTTCTGAGGTCACTGTCCACCACATACACGATGTTAATCATCTTTGACTCACAAGGTAGATCAAATAGTGGCCTTGTGAAGTTTGGATCGATTATATCCACAACCAACATTCCATTTTGCCACTTTTCCCTCACAAACACAAACTGTTCTGTCTGTAACATGCAGAGGTGTCAAAAGTACACACATTCTTTACTTAAGTAAAAGTATAGATACCTGTGTTTAAAAAGACTCTAGTAAAAGTTGAAGTATTGACTCAAATTTTTACTCAAGTTAAAGTAAAAAGTACAGGCTCTAAAACATACTTAAAGTATAAAAGTATAAAGTAACCTTGCGAAGGACAAAACCACCATTTTAGGGAAGAGTTTATTGGACTCCACGTTCAAGTGCAAGCAGAGCAAAATTAAATGACATGAATACAAAAAGCTCTGTTGGCCTTTTACACATACAAAAAAAATGTGCATGGTGTTCAAAAACTTGTTTTGTTGAAAAAAAAAACTTGTTATGCCAATAGATATTAATAAACAGAAATATTATCCATCAACAACACACTTTGTGTCCAACCTATGACTAACTTCAAAACAGCAGGATATCATGTGTAGATCTTTGAGTGCATCTGTGAGAACTGCCCACATCAGTGTTTGTGTGTGTAAGAACATATATCAGTATTTAGGTGTTTGTGTGGACCAGAAGTGCAACTCAGCTACACACAATAGGACTAACAGAACCCTCCGTTTAGCTTCAAAAGAAGCTGATTTTCAAAGTTCTTGGAATCAACACGTGCCCTTTTCGGTGTGAATATCAGTCCAGCTGTGCTAAACAGTCTCTCACACGCAGCTGAGGCAGGTAGTGGAGTGTTAAGCCTTACTGACAGGTTGAATACTGTCGGGAAAGACTTGAGTACCCCCATTGCATCACCTGGGCATCCCAAGTAAGTCTCCAGCTGTTTGGCGTTTTCTTGGGATCCGGGGGTCTGTTTGATTGCAGAAAAGAAGTCATCCTCTTCTGAAGAATGGGAGGTCTCACCTTGATTCTCCACAGCTTGTTCTTTCAAATGACTTTTGATATAGTCAAGGCCTATAAAATAAAAGCATAATTAGTACCAACTTGGAATAATGGAATTTGATTACAATATGATTAATAAAATTGTAACATTTGTGATGTGTACATAAAACTAAAGATTGCAGTTTCTTTTTCAAGGATAAAGACAACAGCGTGTTACTTACCAAGTTTTAGAATGCATTCATTGCTAGTCCAGCAGGTCTTGAATTTGGGGACAAGAATGGCAGCTGCAATCAGTTCTGGATCTGTAAGCATCTGTCCAAATCGCTTTTCAAGGCCTGAGAGCAGTGCATCAACCAAAGGCCCACAAAACTTGACAGAAATGTGAATGCTGGAGCTTTGCTTTGAGCAGTGTAATTGTAGGTACCAACCACCCCATCTGCACACTGCTCTCTCCCTGAAGAAGATCAAGTGCCTTGGCAACTGGGTTCATGGTTTTTACATACTCTGCTAGAAAAGCCAGCTCAACAGGACTGAACCTGTTAAAATAAGAAATGAAAAACAGTGAAACAGTCCCACTATTATGCACTCCTAATCAACATTTAAAGGCAATTAGTGGAAATTCATACATAATAGTGGATGCATGCTAATAACATTTCACATCCTGATCCATCCTTATAAATATTAGGCTACCGCATTTTGCAATCATTAAACTTTAAAAAGCAATTAGGCAGGTACATACATGGGTATCTTCAGTGTACTGCATACAGCAGCAATGGCTCCTTCTCCTTGTTCTCTGGAGATTCTAATGATCCTCTCAACAGCAAGAAAGAGTGAGTTCCACCTTGTGTCATTTGGCCTCAGGAGTTGGAGTTTGCACTTATCTTCAATGACCTCAGCAGCTATGGTGGATCTTGCACTTTTGTTCCACAGACTTGTGCACTTTGCAAATAATGAACGAGAGAGTCGCTTGTAGACTGTGCTGCTGATATTTGCTTCAGATACATCAACAGTTGACACCAAGTTGAGGAGGTGGCAGGCACAGCGGTGGTGTTTTGGAAGCTGATATTCCAAGCAGTCGTCCTCATCTAAAATGGCTCCAGCTTCAACAAACTCAACGTCAGCATTCTCTGTCTCTTCATCTTCTTCTTCCTCATCATTGTCTACTTTACCACTCTCTGCTGCAGGTGCTAGATTGTTGTTTTCATCAACATGACCATAAACTCTGAATACCTTCACAAAATTAGAGCCGTTGTCAGTTGTGGTGCGGGTAATCTTTTCACGGATGTTAAACTCGGTGTGAATTTCATTCAGGGCACTGGCAAGGACAGAAAACGTATGGGGTCCTTTAAGCTGTTTGCAGGCTAAGGCAGCACACTGTCTCTGCAGAGTTTGAGGCTCAAGCCAGTGTGCTGTGACTCCTATAAAACTACGTCGGTGTGAGGTCCAGCAATCAGTCGTAGTTGCAATAAACTCAATTTTGCCAAGAGCTGCTTTCAGATTATTTTTCATGACCAGTGCAGCCTTCTCTACTCTGTTTTTAACAGTGCCGCGTGACATCACTGAAACATCAGGTTGAAGGTGAAGAACAAGAGCTTGGAAACCCTGCTGCTCAACAACACTCAGAGGGTGCAGGCCTTGAATGACAAAATTCATGATGACTTTATCAACACTGGCCTGTGACACTCTTTTGGTCTCCCATAGTTTTGGTTGTTTGGAGGCTGGGCCTTCATCTGGTGCTGCAAGTCTTTTGGAAGTGAGGTTTGTGTACCTCTCCAACTCATTTCTGTGTTTTCTCTGGAGGTGAAAAGCAGGCACAGACACACACACACACAGAGAACATTAGACTACAAGAAATAAGCACATTTTCTTTTGAATAATATCAGGCTATACACGCAAAAAAGTATGCTAAACAAACTTAGGTTAGGGCAGTGAAGTGAATATGAGCTGATTTTCAAACTGCACCGATAGCAAGCTAACCTAATGAACCTAACCACGTTATGATAGCAAACCAAAACACAGGATATCACTGCTAGCCGAGTACAGCATTGCAAACGTAAATTAGCGAGTCATTATTACTGAAAACAAACTAACTCTCCATGACAAGAATCATTTCTTACCTCCACGTGTTTTTTCAAATTGGAAGGTGAATTCTTGAATGCCAGAAGTTCGTGGCATTTTGGTAGACACAATTTACAATACATTCTCCAGGAGTCTTTTTTGCTGCCAGCGATTTCAAACATTTCTCTGAGGTAAGGCCAGGGATGTGGGATGTGTTGCTGGTCTTCACTTGACTCTCCATCGCCCAGGAAATCTCCACTATCACCCTCACCAGTTTTATCAGTCATTTCGCCAGTTTTATCAGTCCGTTATGCTTCTTGGGGCTATGATTTACCAACGAGTTGTCGCCTGGTTTTAGTTTTTTTTTTATCGTTTTACGTTCAACGTCTTGTGCATGTCAGAGCGTATAAAAACAAATGCACCAATAGGATTGTCTTTTCTGTGTGTGTTTACATACGTTTCTAAGCGTGAACCAATCAGTCTGTTGTATGCATGGCGCATATTATTGACATGGATGGGTCAAATGCGTTGCGAAATGGCATAATATTTAAACGCAAAAAAAACGACACTGATTTGAAAATGTAGGAAGTAGAAAGTACAGATACTCATGCTAAAATGTACGAAGTAAAAGTAGAAAGTTGGCACAAAAATAAGTAGTGAAGTAAAGTATAGATACCCGAAAATTCTACTTAAGTACAGTAACAAAGTATTTGTACTTCGTTACTTCTCATCTCTGGTAACATGAAGCTGTTATTTGGTGCCTTGGTTGATATGAAGTACAATTTGCGCCTCCTTAGCTTTGTGTGTTCCTGTGTGTTTGACTTTTCTGCCAATCTTTTCGTGACCTGAGCGACTGGATTTCTGCTATTTCTCACCAATTTTTTAATGGACTGCAGGTGGTTCTCAAATGGAAAGCACATCAGCAATGTGTTTAAAACATCATCAGCAATGTGTTTGATGGAGTGGATGTTGTATGTTGGGAAAATTTCACCATAGAGTTAAGAACTGGTATCCACAAAATGTTCCAGTAGACTTTGGGCATAGCCCAGGTAGTGTCCTCTTCTGGCATCATTTTCATCCAAGAGAATAGACATTCCAATTGTTAAAGACAGGAAGTGATAATAATGGGCCTGAGACAAAACATCCTGCAACACAAGCGGTCCCGTATACAGCAGAAACTGCCGTAATTCGGTTGCTTTCCAGCGATCAAGTTCAGTCAGAGATCTTGGTTGCCTGGCAAACTCAGCTGGCATCAAACCTTTCAGCTGTACCAATTTCTGGCTTATTTGTCCACTCTGTCCTTTTTGCAACCTGCAAATTACTGGGCCTCGCAACAAAAAGGTAAGTAGTCTTTTCACAGCTCCAAGAAAAATTAGGTGTATTTAGCGCAGCATGTGTTTGACCTGTAGTCGCTGCCCATTCAGCCAAATCTTTGCGTAAGGATGGTGTATCATCTGAATCTGAAGATTCAAGCTCTGTATCAGATTCACTGGAATCAACAGTTTCCTTGTCTGAATCCTGAGCAACCAAACCATCCCGAGTTGTTAGCCCCTCTTCAGCACCTACTTCTGAAGAAAGACCCTCCTCAAACAAATGCTCTTGAATGGATGAACCCTCTCCAGAAACATCCTCTTGCCTGGCTGGACCCTGCCCAGACACATCTCCTTGTGACTGTACATCCAAATCTGGGTAGTCATCAACTCTGCTTCTCAGCTGATGCCATTCTCTTAGATATTTGGGATCCATAACTGTTAAATATGATAATAAAAGTGACATTATAACTGAGTATGTGTAACTGTTATCCCATATGACATGTCTGCCTATTATCATTAAATTTTGTATTCAAATATGCAGTTTAATTGTAATTAACATTGTAATGATTGTAAAATTACATTTTTCCCCTTAATTTTAACATTTTTTTTCACTTACCCATCAAAAAAAGATCAGCAAAGAAATGCAAACATGTAAAATAGAAAAAAATAATCCAGCCACCACAGTGCATTACAATGCAATAGTTGATTTGGAAAGCTACTTTTATCCATTTGTGAGGAATATTGTGTGAATGGATTTTTTTTTATTATTCTGCATATTTATTGCATTGTTTAATACTGTATAATTCCCAATTTCCCCCTGGGTCAGAATTGGTCTTCGGTGGTGGCTAACTGGCATGGTCATCCACACAGTAAAGAGTACCCTAGTACCCACGTGATCCATAAGCCCAATATTAGCAATACATTTTAAATATAGTGATTCTCGCTTATTTATAAAAAAAAACAATTCATGTCAGTACAGAAAGTGAATTACAACTTATTTTACAAAACATATAAGATACCAAAGTATATTGGAAATGTCAAAGGCATCACAATTTATGTATTTACAAATATCACAGCCTGCAGATGAACATTTAACTCATCTTTTTATTAGCACTGCAGAACCTTGTTACAAGATCTCACTCACAGTTTCATCTCACTCCAGTCTAACTTAAATAAATAGAAGGTACTAAACAAATGCCTAAATAAATACATAAGTACCCGAATGAACGAAAAAAACAACAGTAGAGCACTAAGCTTGAGTTTGGAAACATAAAGCAAAAGGCTAAATTTGTAGAAAAATGTCTCTAGAACAGACATATGGCAAAAAATAAAGTACTGTCGTACTGTGATAATCTCATTAATTGACATATTCACATTTAAACACAGTAAATTTTACTGTCTTCCTACCTCCACGAGTTCTATCTAGTATTGCCTTATTTATATAAAACTGCACTTTTCCTTTTATATCTAACGTTAGGCAAAAAACGTGTGTTGACTGTAAAACAGTAGACTTTAATTGCATGGTGTAATTAATACATTTCCATCCATAGCCATTTTTACTGCAAACAATGCGCTGTCACTTTAATTCAGCGTGTGCAGCACAGGCAAAAATAGACTGGATGCCAAAACGATGGAAGTTAGCATAAGATCTTTTACTGCTGCAGACACAAAGCTCCTGGAGCTCATGGGACGCGGCGGTCTGTGTGCCCGAACGAGCATGCAGTTTCGTTACACTTTTGTTTCGTCTGATGTTTCTCCTATGCAGTGCTTATGAGTTGGGCAATGATCTGGTCGCGTCAGTGCGACCGCTCGCAACAAGCGCAGTAGCCTGCTTCAGTCACAAAATACAGTAACAGCTCAAACAAAGCTTTGGCGGGACAAAAAAATTGTTTTGGCGGCCGCCAAAAAATTTTCAATGAAGGAAAAATCCTGCTACAGTGAATCCGTGAAAGTGGATCATATAACTCCAGTTCTTTTACACTTAAAATGATGTAAAGAGACCTTCATCAAGCATAACAAAAATGCTTTTGAAACAAATCACCTCCCTTGCCTTTCATGTAACCACGTGGCGTACACTCCACTAAAATTTCACGGCCTCTAACGATAAAAATATTTATAGTGATATCAGTAAGACAACACAGATATTTACAAGTCCAAAGTAAGACTCTCGACGTTTTTCTCGCTGTTCCTTTCTTCTTGGTTGCCCTGTCAATGCTCTATGGCGGCAGGTAAACTAAAATGGCGGTATGTCTATCGCCAGATCTGACAAGTGTTCTCTACCAATTTTTAAATCTGCAGTTGACATTGCTCATGCCATCGGTTGAGAATTGTAATTGCATGTTTATTTCGCTCAAAAATTAAAGACCTTCAAATCGCAAAATGTTTGTGTTGTATGGCAGGAAATTTTTAAAACAATGCTGTTACGATTATTGCCTCGATATGTCGTCGGGTGGACTAAAAGTTACATGTTTTTTTCAGAGCTAAGTAATGCCTACAGATAGACTATTTTACGAAATGACAGTAAACTGTTTTAAATATATAATTTACATTGCAAACATGACGGGATACCATATGTCATGTGCTGCCTGGCCAAAAAACTACAATTAATCATCTTTGACTATATGTGGGCTACAAATAACCACTATAACGTCGAGCTAAATCAAGGCTAAGTGAAGGCTACTTATATAACATAAAAAATATAAAAATAAACCATAAAACCTTGTAAACGCTGCTCAGTTTGCTAGGGTTGAATATCGTACATCCGACCAGTTATTTTGCCAAAAAAAGAGATGCAACCAAATTCAGGATTATTTGGGCTGGAAGTGGGTTACATATAGCCGGACTATATCGGGTGAAATAGATTTTGGTGAAATGAAAACTACTGCTTGCTGGGGTTGCATTTAACAGCTTGTGGGATGCATGACATATTATCAAATGCAAGTAACATTCGAAACATTTTAATTATTTTGCACATATAATGCTATATTTAATAATGCTGTAGAATAATTCAATAAAATATAAAATGATGCTACGTAAATGTTTCAATCTTACACATGCATTTGATAATATTTGCTGTTGCCAGTAAGTTACTGTAATTAGAATTTACAGTAGCAAACCGTATTTAATTTACAGTTGCGAACTGTAGCTGTTTTACAGCCAAATACTATTAAAAAGATCAAATTCAACAGTATACTACTGTAATTCATTCATTTTAATATAAATTTCAATAGATTTCATAAATTTATATATAATTAATTTAAATTTATTTTATTTTTACTCTACATAGGTACTACTGACAATCAGTTAAAACAGACACAATAATCACAAAATATCAAATACTTTATTTAAAACAATGCATGTATGACACTTAAAAATACAGTCTTAAACTGCTTAATGAAGTTGAAAAAACTGGATCTTCATTTCCCCCATCATAATGCAGCGCATTATGTTTTGCAGCGCATTATGTTGTATCCTCACAAAGAATCTATAGGCAACAGAATCATAACGGAGAAAAAGACATGCAGCCAAAGAACACACAGCCATCTGCAAAAACCCAGGTGCTGCTCCAAAACGTGGCCACCACCTTTGCTCACCATCCACTTTATTAGTGACAGAAATGTCTTCTCTGAAAAACAAGTAGAAGAAATGGCACACTTTTAAAAGGCAAACCCCACACAGAATACACAAACTTCTCAAAACCATAGTTGCTCTCTTACCATGAACTATGAGTCTCAGCTCGTCTTTCTTGATGCTTCATTGCAGTTGCCTTTAAAACACAAACACAACAAAATGCAGTAAATCTTAAATTCCATTAATAATTATAACAAACTAATTCTAAAACTAGAAAGGCAGCAAACAGTTAGCTATTTAACTTGTCTAACCTTGCTATCATACGATTTTTTTTTCTCAATAGGCTACTGGCCAACATTATACTGAACACCTGAACAAAATTTCACATTAGTTAACCTAATGTTAGTATAAGATAAGCGTTGCTCGTTGAAAATGTTAATTCAGTAACTTAATTTAATAAGCTGACAAAAACCGTTTGAAAAGACAGCGCAGTTTACTATAATAAAGTTTGTAACCGCCATGTTGACGAGTAAATATTACTAGCTTAAACTAGTGTGCAAAAATCTGACAAACACTCAGACAACCTGACACACAGCGCGGATGTTCTCCAGAACTCTTCCGCTCTCGCGGGTTCATCTCCGGGCAAACACTGCGGTCACGCCATCTCCGCTTAAATTTCTTTTGCGCGCCTATATAGATATTTATGGTAACAAACACTTCCGACCTAATACGGCGCATTTCATGTTATTCAACTACTTTTAAGAACTGCATATCAAAGTCAGGACCAATGCTATTAACAATCTCTCTGTCTCCATCTCCCAAATAAAAATACTATTAATCTGACATACGCAAAAAAATCATACAAATATGAAATCAAATTCTTTTCTGCGAACTCCAACAGATTATTGTTCTGCATCCTACCAATGTGCTGATTTACATGCTGTTTAACGGTTTCATTACTTTATAACTGAATACCAAAGTCTGGACCAATACTATTATTTATTTCTCAATATAGACATTTTTTTAAAAAACATAAAAATATGAAATCAAATTGAATACTCCAACAGATTATTGTTCTGCATGTCCCCAAGTACCACAGAGATGAAGTTGTTTTATTGTATCATTTTTTAATAATTGCATACCAAAGTCATGACAAATGCTATTTACATTGCTGTATAGACATTTAAAAGATTAATATATATATATATATATATATATATATATATATATATATATATGAAATCAAATTGTTTTTTGAAAACTCCAACAGATTATTGTCCTTCATCAAACAATTTTAAAATGTCTATAAAGCAATGTAAATAGCATTTGTCATGATTTTGGTATGAAATTATTAAAAAAATGATACAGTAAAACAACTTGAAAATCAGCACAGTGGTACATGAGGAGATGAAGAACAATAATCTGTTGGAATTAGCAGAAAACAATTTGATTTAATATTTTTTTTTTTTTAATGTCTATACAAGCAATGTAAATAGCATTTGTCAAATTTGGTATGCAATTATTAAAAAATGATACAGTAAAACAGCATGACAATCATCACAGTGGTACATGAGATGAAAGAACAATAATCTGTTGGAATTTTAAAAGGAAACAATTTGATTTTATATTTTAATACTTTTAAATGTCTACTAAAACTGAAAATAGCATTTATCCAACTTTGGTATGCGGTTATTAAAATGATACAGTGACAACTTAAATCACCACAGTGAATTTTTATGAGGGAGATACAGAACAATAATCTGTTGAAATGGGCAGAAAACAATTTGATATATATATATATATATATATATATATATTTATATACAAATATGAAATCAAATTTTTTGAAAACTCCAACAGATTATTGTCCTTCATCAAACAATTTTAAAATGTCTATAAAGCAATGTAAATAGCATTTGTCATGATTTTGGTATGCAATTATTAAAAAATGATACAGTAAAACAACTTAAAAAATCACCACAGTGGTTTAATATTTTTAAATTTTAATATTTTTTAAATTTTAATAATTTTTAAATTTAAATATTTTGATTTAATATTTTTATGTTTTTTTTATGTCTATACAGCAACGTAAATAGCATTTGTCAACTTTGGTATGCAATTATTAAAAAAAAATGATACAATAAAACAACTTCATCTCTGTGGTACTTGGGGACATGCAGAACAATAATCTGTTGGAGTATTCAATTTGATTTCATTTTTTATTTTTTTTATTTTTTTTAAATGTCTATATTGAGAAATAAATAATAGTATTGGTCCAGACTTTGGTATTCAGTTATAAAGTAATGAAACCGTTAAACAGCATGTAAATCAGCACATTGGTAGGATGCAGAACAATAATCTGTTGGAGTTCGCAGAAAAGAATTTGATTTCATATTTGTATGATTTTTTTGCGTATGTCAGATTAATAGTATTTTTATTTGGGAGATGGAGACAGAGAGATTGTTAATAGCATTGGTCCTGACTTTGATATGCAGTTCTTAAAAGTAGTTGAATAACATAAAATGCGCCGTATTAGGTCGGAAGTGTTTGTTACCGTAAGTATCTATATAGGCGCGCAACAGAAATTTAAGCGGAGATGGCGTGACCGCACTTTTACGAAGCGCGGATGGTGTGACCGCAGTGGGCAAACGCCACGGCGCTGCCCGCTGCTTCAGCGTCTTCCTCAGACACGAGTGGCGCAGCGCGACTCGACAAAAGACCACAATACAGAACTCATGAAATATACAATCTACAGTGGATGCTTAAAGTAAAGTAATTTCTGACTTACAGATGTACTTAAAGCGCTCGCGCCGTGTCTGACATGAAGGACAAATGGATTTTCCAGTCATTACAAGCGATGCAACACATCCGGTGTCTGTCCCAAGCTGTTGCGGCGTTGTAGACACGGTGTAGGGCACATCTTGTCAATCCACATATAATAAATGAGGAAAATAAAACGACCTCAATAGAACGCCACCAATGAGGCCGTTACAGCAAATACAGTAGTATACAGCAATTCTAAAAAACACAGTAAGTCTCTGTATTTTATATATATATATTAAATCAAATTGTTTTCTGCTAATTCCAACAGATTATTGTTCTTCATCTCCTCATGTACCACTGTGCTGATTTACATGCTGTTTAACGGTTTCATTACTTTATAACTGAATACCAAAGTCTGGACCAATACTATTATTTATTTCTCAATATAGACATTTTTTTAAAAAACATAAAAATATTAAATCAAATTGAATACTCCAACAGATTATTGTTCTGCATGTCCCCAAGTACCACAGAGATGAAGTTGTTTTACTGGATCATTTTTTAACAATTTCATACCAAAGTTGAAAAATGCTATTTACATTG
>VONZ01002289.1:0-58375 GCA_012976165.1 Labeo catla
ACTGGACAGGCAGCTGAGTGGGCTACGGCGGTTCTGAAGGCCGACGGAGACGTTGCTCATTCCTACCCTGCATTTACCTCCGAACTCAGAACCGTCTTCCAGCATCCTGAGAGCGAGGTGGAGGTTGATTCACGGCTATATCACCTCAAACAAGGGAGTTGCAGCGTCAGCAAATACACTACAGAATTCCGCACACTCTCCGTTCAAACCACCTGGTCCAACTCAGCTCTCTGCACAGCCTACTACGAAGGACTGTCCACCCGTCTTTGGGACGAATTGGCTGTGCGGGAGCTCCCTGACACCCTGGAGGGCATGATACAGCTGGCCCTCCGGGTGGATCAGCGGATGAATCATAATACTAAAACTGTCTTTCGCTCTTTTACAGGATCCACTGGTTACCACAGGACTCCAGAACCATCCACCTCCCATGCTGTCGCTGCGTCTCCATCACCTCCACCGATCGCCTCAGAGGCCCACTTAAACGGAGCCGGGGAACCCATGCAAATAGGGCGCACCTCCCTGTCAGCAGCAGAGAGGGCCAGACGCTACCGCGAGGGCCTGTGTGCCTATTGCGCCTCCCCGGACCACCATCGAGCTATCTGCCCTCTTCGTCCGGGAAACGGGCAGACCAGGTGAGGAGGGGGAGGTCCTCATCTGGTCCCAATACTGCGAAAACCTACCCCGAGCCCGTTTCTTCCCGGCTGCTGCTGTCGGTATCAATCCTCATGGGCCACAAACGGATCGAGACCTCCGTATTCGTTGATTCGGGTGCGGCTGGAAACTTCATCGATCAAGCTTATGCTGCCCAAATGGGGATTGTAGTCGAGGTGTTATCCCAACCCTTGAAAGTTACTGCCATTGACGGTCGCCCCTTAACCCTAAGCCCTATCACTCACCGCACCCAAGAACTCACCCTCATCATCGAGAACCACTCTGAAGTCATCCAATTCTACGTCACGAAGATTCCCTCATCAGCCATCATCCTCGGTCACCCCTGGCTCGTCACTCACGACCCTCTCATCTCCTGGACCTCACGCCGGATCATTCACTGGGGTGCGACCTGTCAGGAGCTCTGTCTCCGGGCCAGGATTGGGACGTGTTCAGGGGAGCCCGGGGCCCTCGACGTCGACCGCGACGCTATCCCTGTCCAGTATCGCGACCTGGTCGAGGTCTTTAGCAGGCGTAGCGCGGCCCGGCTGCCTCCTCATCGCCCCTACGACCTCGCCATCGATCTCGTGCCAGGCGCGGTACCGCCCCGCGGTCACCTGTACTTCTTGTCGGCCAAGGAACAGCTCGCTATGGAGGAATACGTAGCAGAGGGTCTTCGCGCAGGTACCATCCGACCCTCTAGCTCTCCGGCGGCCGCGGGGTTTTTCTTCGTAAAAAAGAAGGACGGGGGTCTCCGACTGTGCGTCGACTACCGAGGGCTCAACCAAATCACCGTGAAGAACCGTCACCCACTCCCGCTTACCAACACCGCCCTGGACGCCCTCTCTGGTGCCCACTTCTTTACGAAGTTGGATCTACGGAGCGCTTACAATCTGGTACGCATCAGGGAGGGCGACGAGTGGAAGACGGCCTTCATAACCCCCACCGGCCACTACGAGACCCTCGTCATGCCCTTCGGCCTCTGTAACAGTCCAGCTGCCTTCCAGCACTTCATCAACGACGTTCTCCGGGACATGCTGGGTAGATGGTGCTATGCCTACCTGGATGACATCCTCATCTATTCCAAGACCTTAGAAGAGCATACCCAGCATGTCCGAGCAGTCCTCCAGAGGTTGCTGGCCCATCAATTGTACTGTAAGTTGGAGAAATGTGCTTTCCACCAGCACTCCACCACGTTCCTGGGCTTCATCATCTCTGCTCAGGGTGTGGCCATGGATCCCCAGAAACTGGAGGCTGTGCGTTCGTGGCCCCTACCCGCGTCGCTCAAACAGCTACAGCGTTTTCTGGGGTTCGCCAATTTCTATCGGCGATTCATCCGGGGCTTCAGCTCAATTGCAGCACCTCTTACTGCTCTCACTAAACCATCCCGCGGAGAATTTCACCTCACCCCGGAAGCCACTCAAGCATTCAGGACACTCTGTCACCAGTTCACCACTGCTCCCATCCTCACGCATCCAGATCCCACCAAGGTCTTCGTTGTTGAGGTGGACGCTTCCGATGTGGGCGTAGGAGCCGTCCTCTCGCAACGCGGTCCAGACGAAAAGTTACACCCATGTAGCTTCTTCTCCAGGAAATTTAATTCCACTCAGCAGCGTTACGGGGTAGGGGACCGTGAGCTGTTGGCCATCAAGTGGGCTCTGGAGGAATGGCGTCACTGGCTCCAGGGCGGCAGTGAACCATTCACCGTCTGGACCGATCACCAGAACCTCACTGTCATCAAGCAGACCAAACAACTCAACCCCAGGCAGGCGCGGTGGGCACTATTCTTTGAACACTTCGACTTCCACCTGTCTTATCGTCCCGGATCCAAAAATACCAAAGCCGATGCACTCTCCCGTCAACACCAGAAAGACACCTCCACCTCCGATCCCGCGCCTGTCCTGCCACCTCAGATCATCGTGGCTCCCATCCGGTGGGGGTTAGAAGAGAGAGTTCGCCAGAGTCACGGCCAAGATCCTCCTCCACCTGAGACCCCCGCTGGACGCCTCTTCGTCCCCGACCACCTGCGCCAGGAGGTGCTCCAGTGGGGACACGATTCCACGCTGGCTGGACATCAGGGAGTCCAGAGAACCATTAACTTTCTCAGTCGAGCATTCTGGTGGAGGACGCTGCGGAAGGACGTACAAGAATACGTCCTGGCCTGCAACATCTGTGCCCGCTCTAAGAACCCCAACGCGCCCTCCACCGGGGAGTTGCAGCCCCTCCCCATCCCCAAACGCCCCTGGACCCACATCTCCGTCGACTTCGTCTCTGGACTTCCCGATTCCCAAGGAAAGAACACCATCCTCACCATCGTGGATCGGTTCTCCAAGGCTGTGCACCTGGTGGCTCTCTCCGGGCTCCCCTCTGCCAAAACCACCGCGGAGTTAATTCTAGAACACATAGTCCGCCTGCATGGGTTCCCCCAGGACATCGTCTCGGACAGAGGGCCCCAGTTCACGGCCAAGTTCTGGCAGGCCTTCTGCCGTCTGGTCGGTACCACCTCCAGCTTATCATCAGGGTTCCATCCGCAAACTAACGGCCAGACGGAGCGGGCCAACCAACAACTGGAGCGCTTCCTCCGATGCTTCGCTAGTGAACATCAGCGCTCCTGGGCCAACTACCTCGTTTGGGCTGAACTCTCAAACAACCTTCACACCTCCACCGCCACCGGCCTTAGCCCATTCGAGGTATGTTACAGATTTCAACCTCCCATATTCGAACATCAGGAGCCGGAGGTTGAAGTTCCGTCTGCCCAACAGTTGGTCCGCCGGAGTCGGCGGCTTTGGAACAATGCCCGTGCTGCCATTCAAAAGGCCAACCGACGGTACGTCGTGCAGCACTGCCGCCGACACCCTCCGGGGCGATTGTTCCATGTGGGTGACAGGGTTTATCTATCCACCAAGAACATCAACCTCAAGACTGACTCAAGAAAACTCACCCCCCGGTACATCGGTCCCTTCAAGATCACCCATCGTCTGAACCCTGTCACCTTTCGGCTCCAGCTGCCTGCCTCCCTCTGGGTCCATCCCATATTTCATCAGTCCCAACTTAAACCTGTTCTCTTCTCTCCTCTGTCTCCCCAGGCTCCCGCTCCCCCCCCACCCCGGATTGTGGACGGTGGTCCTGCTTACACCGTTCGGAGGATCCTTGACTCGTGACCCCGTGGCCGGGGCACCCAGTATCTCGTAGACTGGGAAGGCTACGGCCCGGAGGAGCGGTCATGGGTTCCCGGACGGTTCATTCTGGATCCAACTCTCATCCAGGACTACCGTCGTCGGGTATCCTCCGCTCCGGGTCCGTCTGGTGCCGGCCCTGGAGGGGGGGGTACTGTCACACGCACCGAATCACGTGGGGTCACGAGGTCCCGGAAGTAATCTCCGCGGGTATATAAACAGGAAGTAAGGTTCAGTTGGCACCGGACATTGAGTTCATGGTTGGACATCTTTGTAGGTCGTCTCTATTCATCTCAACTCACGTGAGTACCGCTTGGCGGAACGTTTATATATCCTTCTGTGTGTGAATGAGAACGCGGGTTTCCTGGTGGAGATCTTTACTCCGTTGCTGGAGCGTTCTTAGAGAAACTGCGTGGCTAACCTGCTCACTCGTGTGTATCCGCGTTTGAGTTCTCCGTCACGCTACACAGGGACCTATCCTTGATCGTTCACTTCTCGTCTTGCCTCCGTGACATAATTGATACAACCAATAAAATCTTTAGAATCAGCGGTGGGGTGGAGTTTGTGCTGAAGTGAATTGGGGGGGATTGCTCATGCCTCTCATGTGTCTGTCAATGGGAGGAAGCCACGCTCTATTTTGGAGCTCCCACCCCGTTTTGGAGTTCCCACCCCCATTTGGAGATCTCCAGGCTGCAGTTATACCCTTCTCGCACAGCTGGGGGAGAGCAACTGCTTTTTCTAAACTGTTCATCATTTCAAAACAAGCAGGCAGGGTTATAACCTTACAGTACTCAACACTAATTACTGTCAGACTTTCAAAATCCATTATCACTTGAATTAAGATTATAAAAATGTTATTTTAAAGCATGGTCAAAACAAAATCAGACTTTTGCATCATAGGCAGAGGGTGAACCTACTCCAGGGTAAGGCTAAAAGCAGCCACATCTATTAACTACAAACATCATAAACTCGTCTTTTTAGGTAAGAGCCAGACATGGGTGTCATGTAGGCTAATAAAATATTTTTAATGGGACTGAACTTGTATTTAACATAATTACAATTTAATAAAAACGTTTCATTTACACAGTTATTCAAACAGCGAAAGAAATGACATACAGAAACTTTGACCTATCATTAATTTATTTTTTAATTTTTAAAAACTAATTTATCATTATAATCACTGAAGCCAACTGTGAAATGAATCTCTTAATTACATTGTATGTACATCCGCGCCTTGTTGTTTATGATGAGAGAATTCAAGAGTACCACATGCTCAGCAAAACTGAGTTTCAGCGATGACTCATCTGAACGCCTCTGTCTGGCAAGCTCAACAGAATCGTGTGTGATTGGTTATAATGCTCAACACTGTAAAAACGCTTAAGAGGAATTACGGTGCAACATGAGCAAACTGTACTCTTTCTAAAGCACTTTCTATTTATTTTCACTTTGTTAGCAACAGACGTAGATTTAATTTGTTTGTGCAGGGACATTTTTGTCCAATTTAGTGGCATTTTTGCCCCAAGTCCCCTTTACCCCAGCCTTACACACGCTCCGCCTATGTTGGCTTCTCTTTTTACTTTGAGATCATTCTGGGGTTAAATACTTAAAATCATAACAAGATACAGTTTAAAAGATATCATACTGTTTTTGAAATCAAATAGGAAATTAAACAGTTATCAAATTATTCTGTGTCCTAAACTCCTGAAACATTTGTGTATTTTAGAGCAGTCAACGCAGTTTTGGAAAGGAATCAGTCAAATCTGTGTGTGTAAAAATATTCAGTTGTAACCCCCCTTTGTAATAGCTAACATTTTCATACTGTATGTAACTGTAATTTATTACTATATTTTTTTCTCAGTAACTGTAACAGATTATAGTTACATTATATTACATGTAACTAGTTACTCCCCACACTGCTTAACTTAATGATTAATACATGAATCATTTGCTATAACTTTTATTTATTTATTTATTTATTTTTAGCTGATTTTTAGCTGGCTTATTACATGTTTTATTTACCATATGTATGTATATTTATGCCTTAAATGCCTTATGTGTGTGTGTGTGTGTACTTGTTTTTGCTACATTGTGGGGACAATGGGACCACAAGGATAGTAAAACCTGAAATTTTTTACATTGTAGGGACCGGCCTGCGGTCCCCACAATGTTAAAAAATGATTAAAAATAATAAATTATGTTTATCTGAAAGTGTAACGATGCAAACATGTTTCCTGTGAGGGCTTGGTTTAGGGTTAGGGTTGGGTTAGGGGATAGACAATATCGTTTGGTCAGTATAAAATCTATAGAAGTCTATGATAAGTTCCCACAATTCACAAAAACAAACGTGTGTGCAGGTGTGTGTGTATGTGTGTGTGTGTATATATTGAGGCATGGACTCCACTGACCCCTCTAAGGTGTGCTGTGGCATTTGGTAACAAGATGTTAGCAGTAGATCCTTTAAGTCCCTGTAAGTTGCAAGGTGGAGACTCCATGATCTGGACTCTGTTTGTTCAGCACATCCCACAGATGCTCTACTGGATTGAAATTCAAATTTGAGGCCAAGTCAACACCCCAAACTCAAGTGTTGTGCTCCCCAAACCATTCCTGGCCCATTTTTGCTTTGTGGCAGGGTGCATTAGCCTGTTGAAAGAGGCCAAGGCAGCCACCAGGAAAATAATTGTCACTTAAAGGTGTATGCACATGGTCTGCAGTAATGCTTAGGTAGGTGGTACATGTCAGTAACATCCACATGGGATGCAGGTAGGACCCGCTTCTCCAGTAGAACAATGCCCAAAGCATCATACTGCCTTCAAAGTTTGCCTCCTTCCCATAGTGCATCCTGGTGTCATGTGTTCCCAGGTAAGCAACGCATTACCCACTCCAGCCGTAATGTAGACACCAATATTCACGCGTCTGTTGGCTTCCGTGATAGACAGGGGTCTTCACTGGGTCCACATGCAGATACAAAGAAAAGTCTGAGTCTCACCAACAGGCTGTATCTGCAGTACTCCATTCAAAGGTGCTGCATCCCACTACGGCACGGGAGGCTTTGACCTGCACTGTCTCTGGCCTGGGTCAAGCCACCTCCTTAGACAAACCTGGTGGTCCCTGAAATTCCCCCTTAGTGCAGACAATCTAAATCTACATAGTCCACTGTAGTCCCCTAGTGTAGCAAACACAACACTAATGCTTCTTGGTCTCTCTCCATTCAGATGTAGAATAAAGAAGCTTTATTAGTTAGGAAACTGAGAAAATAGGTGTTTTACCTTCAAAAACGATACAATAATAATAATATAGACATTTGTGACCCTGGACCAAAACCAGTCAAGTGGCCATTTGTTTGAAATTTATACATTGAATAAAATAAGTTTCCATTGATGCATAGTTTGTTAGGATAGGGTCAGTATTTGGTCAAACAAACTATTTGATAATCTGTAATCTGAGAGTGAAAAAGTTCTTGAAGTAATGCATACTACTAATTTAAAACCACTAAAAGTTTTGATATATTTACAGTATAGGACATTTCATAACATGATCTTTGCTTAATATCCCAATGATTTTGCATAAAAAGAAAAAATCAATAATCTTTGACCAATACAATGTACTGTTGGCTATTATTACAAACATACCTTGCATACTTACAGTAAGGACTAATTTGTAGTCCACGGTCACATTTAATGCATGCTTTATGACACTTGCAATACGCATGGTTTTAAAGGCAAAGAAAGTTTAATTTTTATTTTAATACTTAAAGTGGACTTTATGTCTACATACCTAAATAAATATTAAATTATTGCACCATTAAAATAAATAAATTAATTAATTAATTAAAATAAAAATAAAGTACTTGTTGGACACCCAAGTACTCAAGTTGATCTGTGTGGACCTGTAAAAGTGTGGTGAAACTGCCACAGATGATCTCACATCACCTCAGAGTGACCCTAATTTGAGTACATCTCATAACTACATACAGTTAACACACTGCTCCTTAGCAGTTTCAATTAGGGTGGGAACCTGAACACTGTTTGAACTCTACTGGTGGTACAGCTGGGACTGATACATGTATCTCTCCCACACAGCCTCCTTCACCCACCCACAGAGTCCAGGAGTCGCCCTGAATCTCCATCTCTATAAGAGGTCAGAGCTGGGCTCAATCATTTGGACAACTCTAACCGTCTCCTGCAGTGTCCTCTCTGGGTTCATCTGATCTCTGTATCCATCCACAAGATGTCTTCAAAAGGACCCAAGACCATGACCTGAAATTCCATTATCACCAAGAGTCGGGGTGGTTCGATAGCCTTTCCACAGAAAGCCCACAGTGTGTATGGAGGTGGTTTAGAAGGAAGCACCTGTATCTCTTGTGCTTCTGGAGTTGGAGCATACAGTAGAGGATCTGGTTTAGGATGTGGTCTTGGTGGAGTGTCTGGTTTTGGTCATGGATGCGGTGGAGGTTATGGTGAAGGATTTGCAGGAGGGATATTTTCAGGATTGGGACTATCAAGCGAAATGAGAAGGCCATCTTGCAGAACTTGAACAACCGCCCGGCATCCTACCTGGAGAAGATGCAAGATGCCAATGCCATTATTGGGGATTGCCCCACTGAATGCTGGTTAATACGTTATTGACCGCTGCAGAACTCTTGTCAGGGAGTCGGAGTCATCATATTGAGTTTGGCCGTTTATTGCAGAAGATTTGACCATATACACAAGTTCAAGTAACAATCTGCATAGTGCAATGAAGATTACAAAATGATTAAATATAATTGTGTATAGGAATGAGACTGCATCATTAATACAGGCGTTAGTAATAATGATCGTTAAAAGGTATTATCACCCTGAAAATGTTACATGTAAATGTAATAAAGTTGTAAACATGGACAAAGCACATCACGATGCTACCGGCCTAATCCGCTTGTTAAGCAGGATCAAATTACACTCAGAAAGATTGCTAAACATCAATAACATCATAAACACTGTGAGAGGAAAGGGGCGATCACACAGAGAGACTACAGCCCCTACTGGAACATCATCATTCAGATTAACAATGTTACCACCCACAACCAACATCCTCTTGAAAATTCTCTGAACTGGATGCTGATGACTTCATGGTGAAGTAAGTTACACAGTGTTGATGGATAAAATATTCAGCACAACTGTTTTCAATGTTGATAACAATAGCAATTCAATATTTCCTGAGCAGACATCAACATATTAGAATGATTTCTGATGGGTCATGTGACACTGAAGACAGGAGTAATGGTTTCAGACTAACCCCGTACTGGTGGCAGAAGGGCAGCAGGTGGTTGTTAGCCTCTGCTTTCAGTCAAAAGAAAGGAGATTTTGGAGTGTTTCTCTGCTCTTGTGGGGGTGCTGACTTAAGCTTGTCTGAGTTGTAGTGGGCAAGGAGTAAGAAGCTTGTTCTTCCTAGATGAATCCTGCTTGAGAGCTGCTTGCTAGTGTCAGCAGCTCCTGTAACTCTAAGGCAGGATTGTCCAGCTGTTCTTGCACAGCTTCTGATTGACACCTGTGTGATGGGTGTGAAGGAGGATGTTGTTGTGGACTGGTGACATGATGTGGTGAGGATGCCATCTTCCATGGCTTCTCCCAATAGTTGGTCTGGTACCTGGTTCTGGCAACGTGGTGACAGTTCTGTTCTCTGCAGGCTGGGGGCTTTCTGTGGAAGGGTATTGCATTGTGGCAATGCTGGGTGCCTTCTGGTGCTGTTCAGAATCAGTGGTGTCATAGAAACACCATTTGTGCAGGCCTTGCATTTGTTGAAGGCTTCCGTGCCAGGCTACACAGTTGTTGAACAGGCATTGTGTGGGGGCAGCTCAAAATGCCTTAATGGTGGCTCACAACAGGATGGAGGTTTCGGAGGAAGAGACTCTTGAAGCTGGTGTTCTCCTCCATCCCAGGTTCACTGCAAGCTCCGAAGTAAGCTTGTCACAGTCTGTGGTAATAAACATGGGGAGTTTCATGCTGGCCCTGGTTACTGGCTTGGGCAGTACCCTTAAGAAAAATAAGTTTATTGAAGTGTGCTATTAGTATATGTCTTTTAACCTAAAAAGAGGAAAGTATACTTTCAGTCTACTTTTTAAGTACTTCTCAGAAATGTGCATTATGTACTTATCAAAAATATACTTAAAATGACATTTAAGTATACTTGACTTATACTTAGAAAAAGTCTGAAGATATTTAAGCTATACTTGTGCTTCAGTATTTTCATTGTTATACAGTAGGGGCACTGTCACACATCTTCTGTACATAATTTCCAAAACACAAGGAAAGAAGAAACCGAAACAACAGATGCTTCCACATGTAATCTAACACGATAATCAGATATTAAAAAGCATTAAAACTGTGTAACATTATGGAATAAAATGTCAACCCATGAAGAGGTAATAATGACTGTCAAGTTTTGGTGTTGATCGACTCCATCGATACAATTTGATTATCATTCTGAATCCAATTCAGTCTTTTTTAAGCTTTTTGTTCAAATTTTTGTTTGTTTGTTTCTTTCTTTCTTTCTTTCTTCATGAAACTTACCCACATTTAAGTAAAAAAAGAGTGCATGAAGCTAGAATGAAATGTTTTTGTTTACAAGCAGATACCCTGTTCTTTCTTTTGATGTTTCGTATATTTAGATATTCATATAACAAAACATATACAAATTAACACCTAAATAGGGACATAGTAGTATACTTAAAGTATGATGTAAAGTTCATTTAAAGAAAACTTACAAGTATATAATCTAGTAGTTTACTGAGACTATACTTCAAAGTCTACTAAAAATGCTAGAAGTATTTAATTAATAAACTACCAGTATACCTCTAAGTTTACTTTTTGTATAGTTGTAGTACAAACTAAAAGCATAGATGTAAACTAGTTGTGTACTCAGCTTTACTATTTAACTATGTTTACTATTGTCATACTTAAAGTATAGTTAAAGAATACTTTTATATACTAGAAAGTGGGCCAATTCAGTCCCAAGGAGTATTGAAATAATACACTTACAAGTATACTACTAGTACACTGATATTTGTATACGTACTACATAAAGTATACTTCTTTTTGGTAAGGGATAATCAGTCTGTTTTCAGACTATGGGCCTGAGAATTCTTTTATAATGGCTTGTTTTAGCTGGCGGTGGTCTGATTTGTTTTTCTGGCCATTGGGTTAGGAAGCTGGAGGTTATTCGAATCGGATAGAGTCTGTCTTGACTGGTCACATTGGCCATCGTTTGAAGGTTGAAGCTGATGTCTGGCAGGTAGGAGGGGACATTGTGGTCTCCTGCAGAAGTTCGTCTGAAGTAATCCTTCTTTTTCTGCAGCTGCAGAGGCTTTCAGGAAACTGGCTGATGAAGTGTTAAGCAAAGGGCTTTGGCTCCCGCCCCCTCCCCCTTTGTTCCCTGTCCCTAATTGCAACCTAAATCTTTGCAGTCTTCATCTGAGCCCAAACCAAGCTGTATTCATGTTATCAAAACTCTGAACCATGTGCACTATCAAAATAATTAAAACAGCTACTGACAGTAGACAACAAGTGCTTTTCTATCATGTATGGCTTATTTCAGAAATGTCTTGCTCTCCGTCAGCAAATGACGGCAGATTTCTGGCAGAGTGGGAAAGAAGGATTTGAACGGAGGGAGAGTTTTGGATTGCATAAAATAATAAAAGAAACAAACAAAACATGGCGAAGGAGAAGTAAACAGCACAAAAAGTGATTGGAATGATTTTGATGAGACTTCGGAGGAGGCTGAGCAGGACTTTTTTGCAAGTGGTGTGTGCATCTGTATAATAATTCCATGCATGTAAATGTATGGGAGCATATGTATATGCATGCATGTGCATACATGTGCATGTATGAACAAAAAAGCCTCCTGAATGAAAACTGTGCAACCCAATGTCACAAATAGACTCGCATATATGTAATATAGTTGAATTAAGAAGTATTAAGTATGCAGTGTAGGATTATTATTTTTTTAAATATTTTTTTACATTTAATTTAATTAAAAAATGTTAAATTAGAAAACATATTCCAGTTTTTTTTTTTTTTGTCTAATTAAAGTGTGTTTACGTACTCACCACACAACATTAATATTTAATGTAATAATATAATAATATTTTTTGAAAGCCATTTGTTTTCTGAAAAAATGACACCACTTTTTTTACAGTCAAATATGTGAAAAAATATGTGAAAATGACCTATTTTACACTGAGGTCTTAAAGGGTTAAGCTCCTCTTTGATGCTGCAGGATTGCTGAGTAAGGGTTTGGACTTCCGCTCTGGCTGCACTCAGGTTGCCTTCAAGGGCTTTAGCTTTAATGCCTCTCTCTTTAAGTTCCACACTGGCTGTCGTCAGTGTTGGGGAGTAACTAGTTACATGTAACGGAATTACGTAATTTAATTACAAAATAAATGTAATTGTAATTAGTTGCAGTTACTGAGAAAAAATATGTAATTAAATTACAGTTACTTTTGAAAAATGCCAGTGATTACAAAGGGGATTACATCTGAATTTTTTCACACACCCACCCCCACTTACAGATTCAATTGACTTCTTTTAAACTGCATTGACTGCTCTAAAATGAGACACCAATGTTTCAGGAGTTTAGGACACAGAATAGGACACATGCTTATTCCATAACTCTTTTATTTCCTATTTGGGTTTATGCATAAACTTTATTTTTTAAGATTGTTTTTTTCCAAGGCATTGTTAGATGCTAGTGTTTTCTGTCATAACTATGCAAACATTTGATTTCAAACCCAGTATCATAGCTATTGAACTATTTCTTGTTATGATGTTATTTATGTTATGATCTTGTTATGACATAGCGCAACTGCGTTAATGGTGACCCGAGTTCAAATCCCGTCTCGAGGTCCTTTGCCGATCCTGCTCCCCTCTCTCCTCCCAGCTCTTTCCTGTCATCTCTCTACTGTCCTATCACAATAAAAGGCATAAAAAGCCCAAAAATATAAATAAAATAATAATAATAATAATTATTACACAGCTCAGACTCTTTCAGGGCAACTTAAGTCAGTGCTATATGCTTGATAATTTTTCTTGGCAGAAGCTTTGCGTTTGGTTAGCTAATAAAATATTAAAGCTTAATTCAGTATTATGTAGACAATTTCTTAATTCTGTCATCCTGATATTGTGGACTTGCTCTATTGTTTCATACAAACACAGCTGTTGCCATTTTTTATTTTTTTTTTGTACATTGTAATGGATTATAAGATAACTAACAAACTAGTACTACTACTTGATTATTTATGTGGTGAAATGTTGTGTAAGAAAACTGGTATGACTGCACTGTATCCCTAAAATGTCTAGTTTGAACTTGCAAGAAACTGATTTCTTCATGAAAGCTTTGTGTTCAAATATTTCAGCTCAGATCAGTGTTTCGTGTCTAATAATTTTGCCACAAAACATCTAAATAATCTATCAAGCCGCTGTGTAATAAGTAAGATAATGTACATTCAGCCAGTTGTATATTAAAGATGTATCTTATCCCTTACTTATTATAATCTTAATTCAAGTGCTAAAGGATTTTAATGTCTGACAGTAATCAGTGTTGAGTGCTACTGTAAGGTTAACTCTGCCTGCTTTAAATGTTTCAAAAAGATTAACAGTTGAAAATATTTGAAATCTAGAAGAGTAATCAAAAAGTAATTAAAAATAATAAGTTACATTACTTTAATAAAGTAATTGAAAAGTTACACTTCTTATTACATTTTAAATCAAGTAACTTGTAATCTGTAACCTATTGCATTTCCAAAGTAACCTTCCCAACACTGGCTGTCGTTAATAGTGTCTTTGCATGGAACAGTTCTCTCTTCAGGTCCTGTCTGGTGCCAAGCAGCTTTCAGAGCCTCTTTCTTTTGCTCCATTCTGTCAGGATCCTTGTATCTGTCCTGTGCCTTCTCTCGCTAAATGGGAGTCAGTTTCTTTTGGAACTTTGTGACTTGAGCTGTAGTTCATTTACCTCCTGTCTGAGGCCCTCGATGGTGTGGGCCAAGGAGAAGATGATGCTGATCAGCTCCTGGTGATTCAGGCTGGGTGCCAGGTGTCCACTGGTGTTGCAGTTTCGCTGTTCCATTTTCTGCCGTTTCAGGTCATTGGTTGTTTCAGGCTGCAGGGTGTTCCTCATGAAGCCTAACCAGTCCTTTTGGTCTGATGTCTGGGAAGATAGGCTAAGCATATGCAACATTTTGGCACAGTCATGGTGAGATTAAGGGCAGGAGGCTAATGCAAGATCAAACCGAATTTAAAGCTAAAGGCACAGTGGAGCAGCTAGGTGTATATACAGCTAGGTTTTGCCAGGTGTGATTAGCTATTGCAGTATTCTGTTATTATTATCTTAGCTGTGGATAACAGTATGCTAAGATTTCTGTGGGAATGTTTGCTGAAAAGGGTGTGAGCAGAGTGATGACTTAAGAAGGTTCTTACTGTCAATTTATTACTCAGAAATTACTGAAGGTTCACAACAGACTTGGTCTCCATTCAAACAAAAAAGAGAAATGTAAATAGGTAAAAAGGGGTTAATGTAATTAAATTAAATAGATGAAAGTATTAAAAAATGTACAACTTACTGCTATTATTATTAAAATAAATAAAAAGAATTAAAAACAGTGATTAAAAAGTGATTAAAACAGGGGAAAGACCTTAAATTGGGAATAATCAATAGCATTAGTGATTAATCATTAGCTTCGCTTTGGACATCAATCTATCCACGTTTTTTTCTTCCCATTTGTTGTTTTATGGGTCTGGCTTCTGGTCTCAGCCAGGTCCAGCTATTTACAGCTGTACAAAACAGCTTGTTTTGCTGCTTGATATTGCAAACTGGTCTTACCATATTATTTTAATGTATTATCTTAATTATGACCACACTGGTTTGTAGTGCAAACAGTTTTAGCGTTTACTTCGCATTGTTAGTCTTCTCGTTATTTCCCTATAGCGGCTAATGAACTGGAAGTCACATAGGTTTACTTCCACCATGAAGAAAAAGGTGGATAGTTGGTCACAGCCGCCAGCGTGTTCAGCTCCCATGCCTAGACCACACCATGTGTGTCCCACCATATAGTTTAGTCAATATACTATTGAATGTCTCAATAAGAATTCTTCTCTAGCTAAACAGTTTACATGTAATTAAATTTACATTTCGTTAACAGAGTAACTGCAATTTTAGCTGAACAGTCTTAATGAAGGAATACACCTAAAATAGTAAAGGTGAAATTAGATGAGAAGAATTAAAGGTAAGGAAGGAGAAAGTGAGAAATCAGAAACATGGGATTGGGTTAAAAGGACATGGCTTAAATCACTTCACACTGCATACACACAAGCTGTATAGGCCGCAAGTAAATGATGCTAACCACTAACTGCTTAAGTTATTAGGCAACTTAAGCCCAAACTGAAGAGCCGCTAGGTTGTGTTAGCTTACATAAGGTGGTTTGTTTACAAAGTGGGGTCATCAGGTGATGCATGCACTGGAGTTAGCGCTTCCTATGACAAGTTGTTTTCATTGGAACTAGTGCACACCAGTGAAATTCAACAGTTTATGAAGAATCTTTGCACATTTCAGAAGTTAAAACATGGCGCTTACACTTTCAGATATTCAAGAACTTGATGTTACATTCAGTAAAATGCAAATATGGTTTGGCATTTGCAAATTTTACTCAGGTAAGCTCTTTAAACAACAGTGTATTTTGTGTACTTGTTTAAAAAAGGTAATTACACAGACTGGCTGTGCATATGTAGTTACGTCTGTCTTGTGCATAAATACTAAAGTTTCTTTCTATGAGTGAAACATATTATCGATCACCAGGTTACTATGCTTGTATGTGTGTGACCCTGGACCACAAAACCAGTCATAAGTAGCATGGGTATATTTGTAGCAATAGCTAACAATACATGTTCAGCTCCCATGGGTCAAAATGATTGTTTTTCTTTTATGCCAAAAATCATTAGGATATTATGTAAAGATCATGTTCTATTTCTTACTGTAAATATATCAAAACGGAATTTTTGTTTAGTAATATGCATTGCTAGGAACTTTAAAGGTGATTTTCTCAATATTTAGATTTTTTGCACCCTCAGATTGTAAAATAAATATTGTTCCATTCTAACAAACCATACATCAATAGAAAGCTTATTTATTCAACCTTGATGAATGGTTTTGTGGGTGTGTCCGGAGTCATATATACAGTCAAAGTTTAGATGAATGGGATCAATCTAACTATAATTTGTAAGGCAAAATCATGAAGGAAAGTATGTCTAGGTGTCTTTCTACATACTTTTGAGCAACAAAACAGTCTTGAAATAGTGCCTGGATTGTGAAGTAATGTTTTTGTCTTTTGTTTAGATGGCAGGGTTGAACAAAGAGGTGGCCAAGAGCACAGAGGTCAAAGAAATGTCCAGGCCAGAGATCACAGAGCTGTGAAACACCTTACAGGGTCTGCAGATTGAGCTACAGTCTCACAGGTAAAATGCAGACCAACAATCCAAATAAAGGAAACCACCCCCACTCCACAGCGCACATACTAAAATCACAGCATGATGCTTTGTGAAACAGTATTTAAAAAAAAAGACATTTAATTTTAAATGAGTGTTGACACAATTTGTGACAGGGCAAGGAACAAGGTAACTTGTGTTTTCTAAAACATCGAAAGACACTCACTGTTGTGTTTTTGTATGTGAGAAAAACCTGTCTCTGAAAATGCAAAGCCCATGGCAGCCACATTCTTAAGAGCAGAAAATATCAGATCACCACACTCAGAAATTAACGTATAAGTAGCATTGTTTATGATCTATTTATTGTCAGAGATGTGTTTATTTTGCAGCATAAATAATAGTAAATAGGCTTTGATCTGCTCCGTCTCCGACCTGGGCCGATTCACCCCTCATTAAACGACTTGGCGGTCCAGAGCTCCCCCAGGAGCACCATATCGATACCGAACTTAGTGCGGACACCCGATCGACATAGTCCACTGCAGCCCAGAACCCCTGAGCTCAAGCGATCCGCCAGCCTCAGCCTCCCAGTAGCTTGGATTACAGGCGCGCGCGCCTGCACCCGGCAAGAGCTGCGAGTATCAGCGCTGCTACTGAATCTAGTGATCACAGCGCCCTCTAGTGTAGGAAAACAGAACAAGAACTTTCGCTGTCTCTCTCAGATTCAGATGTAGAATGAAGAAGCTTTATTAATTAGGAAACTAAAAAAAGAGATGTTTTACTCCTCAGAATAATAAAAATAAATAATTTCATTTAGACATTTAATGCATGATTTATGACACAGTTGCACACATGGATGGTTTTTAAAGCAAAGAAAGTTAAATTGTTAGTTTTAATACGTACAAAAGTGTAAACTTTTGTACTTTTCCTCATGTTTTTTTGGTCTACATACTAAATAAACATTAAAATACTGCAGCATTCACAATAAAATAAAATAAAACAAAATAAAATATTCAACCTGTTCTCAGGCTGATCTGTGTGATCTGTAAAAGGGTGGTGAAACTGCCACAGATGATCTCACAATACCTCAGGGAGATACCTATCTGCCAAATCCTTCTTTATTATTATTAAAATGGTAAATTTATAACATCTCCAACCTCGTATGACCTGCTCAACCTCCTTTTCTGCACTTAACTGTCAAAGGATTTCCTCCAGTGGCACAAAATGCTTGCACATGCTTGTAAACACACACACACACACACACACACAGAACTTATATACACAAAGTGTGTGTTGAAAGCCTTGTTGTCTAACTGCACTCCCTCCATTGTAGTCTTGAGGGTGAGTACATCTCATAAGTACGTTCAGTTAACATATAAATTCCTTAACAGTTTTCTCACTAGGGTGGAACATGATCACTGGTCTTTAAGTTTCAACTCTGTTAATAGTGACAGCTGGAACTGATATGCATGTACTCTCCCACACACACCCTTTTTTATCACCCAAAGATTCCAGGAGCCGCCCTGAATCTCCATCTTTATAAGAGGTCTGAGCTGGGCTCAGAGGTGCCATCCTCATTTGGACAGCTCTGACTGTTTCCTGCAGTGTCCTCTCTGGGTTCATCTGATCTCTGTATCCATCGACCATGTCAGTCTCTGTTCGCCAGATGTCTTCCAAAGGACCCAAGACCGTGACCTCAAAGTCCACTGTCACCAAGAGTCGCTGTGGTTCGACGGTCTTTCCACAGAAAGCCTACAGCGTGTACGGAGGTGGTTTAGGAGGAAATACCCGCATCTCTTGTGGCTCCAGAATTGGAGGATATGGAGGATATGGTGGAGGATATGGTGGAGGATGCAGTTTTGGTGGGGGATATGGTGGAGGACTTGGTGGAGGTTATGGTGGAGGATTTGGAGCAGGGATATTGCCTGGAGGTTGCATTGGAGGGGACTTTCAGCTAAATGAGAAGGCCACCATGCAGAACCTGAACGACCGCCTGGCATCCTACCTGGAAAAGGTGCGCTCACTGGAGGCTGCCAATGCCATCCTGGAAAAGCAGATCCGTGAGTTCTATGAGAAGAAAGGGCCAATCGCACAGAGGGACTACAGCCCCTACTGGAACACCATCAAGGACCTGAAGGACAAGGTACAGTGATATCTAAATGATTATGAAACAAGCAAGTTCTAGTGCAATGAAATTCTTTTGCCTACAGCATGCTGAAAAAGAGATCAAAGATCATCACTTGCTTTCTCAGAGTTTGATGATATATCCATATAAAGAAAGTCTCCACATTTATATGTGCTCTCATGTATTAAATGTTCTACCTTTCAGATTACAAATGCTACTTTCCAAAACGCCAACATCCTCCTGCAGATTGACAACTCTAAACTGGCTGCTGATGATTTCAGGGTGAAGTAAGGCAGTGTTGACCACATTCATGTGAACTTAGACAAAACCAGTTTGATGGATAAAATATTCAACATTAATAACAATAGCAGTGAAATGTTTCTCAATTAGCAAATCAGCATATTAGAATGATTTCTGAAGGAGTAATCACTGGCTGCTAAAACAAATCAGCTTTGACATTGCAGAAATAAATTACATTTTAAAACATATTACAAAATATTTTAAAAAATCACAAGTGTTTATCGTTTTACTGTATTTTTGATAAATGCAGCCGCGGAAAACATAAGAGACTTCTTTTAAATACATAAAAAATAAAACTTTTGAGCAGTATGCGTGTGTTTGTTGGTGTGTTTATCTCTACATCACCTTTCCACCAATCAGATATGAGCATGAGATGATGATGCGGCAGTGTGTGGAGTCTGATGTCGCTAACCTGCGCCGCTTGCTGGACCAGACGACCATGGCAAAGAACGACCTGCAGATGCAGATCAAGGGTCTGGAGGAAGAGCTGGCATTTATGAAGAAGAACCACCAGGAGGTTTGTAGTAGTTTTCTGATAGATCGTCTATGTGTAACTGATCCTAAAAAATTGGACTATTATATTATAAAATATTGTATTATATTGTGGCATTACAGGATCTGGCTGCACTGAGGACTCAGTTGACAGGTACCGTGAACGTAGAGGTTGATGCTGCTCCTCAGCAAGACTTGAACAAGGTTCTGGAGGAGATTCGTGCTCATTATGAGAACATCATACAGAAACACCGCAGGGATCAGGAAGCCTGGTTTAACGAAAAGGTAAGACATCTTCTGTCTCTTTGAATCCACTGGTTATGAATTTTACTTTGCTATCAAGCATACTGCAAGATGTATGATTTCACTGAATAACAAACCACATATTCCAGAATCTCACTTGAAGTAGTGCGTGATATAGTGTTTTTGACTTTTGTTTAGATGGCAGGGTTGAACAAAGAAGTGGCCCAGAACACAGAGGTCATAGAAACATCCAGGTCACAGATCACACAGCTGCGAAACACCTTACAGAGTCTGGAGATCGAGCTACAGTCTCAATTCAGCATGGTGAGACATAAGTGGAATGTAGAGTGTGAGAGATTAGATATATTATATGAACCAAAGGCAGGAAAATATAACATAAGACTTGAAGAAAGCAGAGCAACAAGGCTTTATGAAAATTTGTGCTTGTTCTCAAACAGATAGCAGCACTGGAGAAGTCACTGGCAGAAACAGAGGCTAGGTACAGCTCTATGTTAGCAGGCTACCAGAACCAAATCAACATGCTGGAAGCTGAGTTGGCTCAGCTGAGAGCTAGCATTGAGCAACAGGGACGAGATTACGCCTTGTTGCTGGACATCAAGGCTCGTCTGGAGCAGGAGATCGCCACCTACAGAAGCCTACTTGAAAATCAAGACATTAAGTAAGTTTGTTCTTTTATAAAAGTTGATTTGAGTTCAAATTAGAGGAGCATGGATTATGTTATATTATTTTGTCCAGAAATGACTTCACTAAATTAATTTTTTCTTCCACTTACTCTTTCAGGACTCAAATTCCAGGTAAATGAAATCTCTCTTTGTATATTGTGGTAGGATGGTCAGTTTCAGGTAGTGTATGTTGTACATTACACATTAATGACTCCTTTTCTGTTGTCCATCAGGCGGATCTATCACTATCTTAGGTGGATCTCAATCCTCTGGTGGATCTCTCACTGTCACATCTGGTGGATCTCAATCCTCTGGTGGTTCCCACACCATCTCAACTGGTGGACCGACAATCCAAATAAAGCAAAACACCACCACAATCCGTAAATACTAAAGTCACAGCATACACTCATTCTTGTGTTTTTGTATGTGAGAAAAACTTGAAAATAAAAGTGCTGAAAATAAAAGTGCTGTCAAGAAATATTTGTTGTGTGTGTGTTTTTTCACATAACACTATGGTATAAAGTTTAAAATGATGCAAAACACATGGCAGTCAAGAGCAGAAAATATTAAGATCACATAGATCACCACACTCAGAAATGATCTTTATATGGAGCAGTATTTATTATCTATTTATTTTCAGAGTTGAAAGAACAAAATAATTTAATGTAATACACTTATCGCACAATTAATCTATGAAAAGCCACAGTTATGTTACTTAGCATAGTGTTTGTGTGTGAAATATCTCGAGGGCCACTTATGAAATGAAACCCCCAAAATTAAGTGAGAGTAATAGAGAGCGCCTTGTGTTAATGCTGCATCTACAATACATCATCAGTCAATACAAGTAAACACTAAATCAATTAGGTTACAAAAGGGCTGTATTCTGTTTTGTTGTTGCTGTTTTTTTATTGTGGTAAGACAAGTCCTCAGAGAATAAGGCAAACACACAAATGTCTGAGTCTGGGTGTACTGCTCAGGCTACGCTTTAGTGTGGCATTAAGATGGAACATTTTTATTTACTTACTCTTTCCCTCCATGTTCAGAAACATTTTTTAGCTTATGAGAGCTATAGCTGATGAGTAAAAGTTTATTGTTTTGTGTGAGATTGTAATAATCCTGACCTCCTGTGCCCTTCTCATACTAACCTGAAAAGCAGACATGACATAAGTCTAGCCTAGAGAATCATAGGACATGATGTACTGTTGTTTCCTGAAGGGTGTGATGTTTGATTTCACTTCTTCATATTTACCATATAAATGTTGAAGTCTTCCTTAATAAAGTGCCTCTGAGTGAATTACACCTTTTCTGTGTGTGGTTGTCTTAATGGTCCAGGATCCTGACTCTGTGCTCCATCGCTCAACTAGAAATCGAATCTCGGCAGTTAAGTTAGATATTAAATTCTAACATTTTGATAACGGCAAGTCGAGCTAAATAAGATGACAGACAGTGGAGATTAAGATCCAAGCTCTGAGGACGTATGAAAACAGCCAGATGTGCTTAAGCTAAATGAAAATCATCATCTGACCACCCTTTTGACAGTATTGTGCAGTGGGGTGGGAGGGACAGCAGGGATACTGTGTGGAGATTAATGCATAATTAATTATTTTTTTTTTATTATTATTAAAACTAACATTATATTTTAGTCATAATTTGTATGAAAGACACATTAAAACATTAGCTGGCCTGAGAGGTATTTATCATAGATCACCACACTCAGAAATTAACTTTATAAGGAGTAGTTTTTGTTGTTGTTGTTTTGTTTTTTGAGAATTGTATTTGTTTTGCAGCATTATTTATTTATTTATTTTCAGTTTTTGATTTTACTGCTTGACTCGTGCTCCCTCTGTTGGCCAGGAGATGCTATTATATATCTTGGACAGACATTTCACATCTTTTCTAGACTAGAGGGAAGCGTTAGAAGTGTTACATTTTGCCATGTTACAATTAAAAATTTAAGACGTGAATCATGAGTTTGACTGCAAAATGTTTTCACCTCTGAGTTTGTCTATTACACACAGACCAGGAGTTTTTTCCTAATTGATTTAATAGCTTTTGATTTTATTACTAACTAAATTTAAATTGTTTGTTCAGTAACCCTGTAAGTTATTTTAATATTAAAAATTACTGCAATTTTTAGAGGCCCACAGTAAACTACATAGAATATCACATTACATTCAAAGGCTGGATGACTTAATTTGACTAAGGCTATAAGGTAAGGACTTTATTTTATAGGTAGTCTATTATTTAAGAATAAACACAAAAGTCTGAGTCTCGCTGTATCGCTCAGGCTGATCTACAGTGTCTATTCACAGGCGCGATCCCACTACTGATCGGCACGGGGGCTTTGACCTGCTCCGTCTCCGACCTGGGCCGGTTCACCCCTCCTTAGACGACCTGGTGGTCCCGAGCTCCCCCAGGAGCACCATATCGATACCGAACTTAGCGCGGACACCCGATCGACATAGTCCACTGCAGCCCAGAACCCCTGAGCTCAAGCGATCCGCCAGCCTCAGCCTCCCAGTAGCTTGGATTACAGGCGCGCGCCACTGCACCCGGCGAGAGCTGAGAGTATCAACACTGTTACTGAATCTAGTGCTCACAGCGCCCTCTAAAGCAGAATACTAGACTGACATTGCCTGTTGAACAGACTGAACTTCAAACTTTTTATTAAATATCTTTGGTATATTTTTACAAATGTGTGGTTAGTACATTTTCAACGTTCTAATCTCCAGGCATTTAATCAAAAATGTAGTTTTTTTAAACAATTGCACATACGTTTCATTCAAACTATTCAGCTGCTGTTGCTTTTATTTACTTAGTTTAATCCAATGTAATTTACAGAGATGGCAGAAGTACACACATCCTTTACTCAAGTAGAAGTACAGATACTCATGTTTAAAAATACTCTGGTAAAAGTAGAAGTACACCATACTGACACATTAATACAAAATAACTTACATTTAAAATTTGTCAGCTAATGAATGTATCAAGGCTAAACCAGCTCATCGAGTTATCTTTCGCACTCTAATGGACAAATGCACACGGCATTATGTCAAAATGACCGTTGTTGGCGAGTGACCTCGTAAAGACAATCTGACCCGACCATAAAGACAGGATTAGATCTGATGTCTGTCAAATGTGCGTCATGTTTTAAAGGTTCATCAGTCATTCATAGTGTTTATTTTGTTTTCTTTTCTAAAGACATGTCGTGATTGCTGCTGTACTGTGAATCTCAAGCACACCTACATTCTTATCATGCATTTGTATTCTGCTCTATTAACAGTTTTATTTAACATTAGTGTTTTGTGTTAGAAAGAAAATAGTTATTCTGTCATTTATTCTGTTGACTTTTACAACAATGTGAAGTCGGTTGCGGTCTGATGCGTCAAATGCCTGTGTTCACACAGCCACTTCACAGACAATGTACTAGTAACGTTACCAAAATGATTGGATTGATTTCTTTAGCTTGTTATCATCATTATGTGTATAAGGTGTGTTCAAACTGCTTGTCGTTATGTATATGGTCGTTTTGTAATGTTTTTTTTTTAAACCTGTATGTTACTCTGTAGTTCATTTTCATTCATTTCATTTTTGTCATATGCATTTCTTTTAGAGTTTTCCTGTGAAGAAATCCTTAAAACCTCAAAATGGCACTTGGATTAAACATGCAGATAAAGGGGAAATAATACATCCCTTATAATGAATTGCATCACTTTAATGATATTTCGGTTATAATGAATTGCATAACTTCAAAAATTTGTTGTCAAGCAGCTGGAGTCACATACTTTATTGATGTTTTTATACCTTTCTGAACCTTAAAAGTGGTAGTTGCATAGACTATCAATAGAGGGACAGAAAGTACCCAGATTTCATTAAAATACTCTTTATTTGTGTTCTAAAGATGAACGAAAGTCTTATGAGATTGGAATGGTATGAGAGTGAGTAATTGACAGAATTCACATTTTTGTGTGAACAATTCCTCTAAACAATATTGTTTTCTCTTATAAGAAAAAAGTTTTGAATCTTGACTGTTTAAATTTTGTGACCACTATTTAGTGCAACACCAGTATTGTACGAGGGCTCATGTTTTCATTTTTTAATTCTGTCTGTTGCTGTTTAAAGCTAAACTGTCTTTTACAACACAGGCATTTTTTGGTGTTTGACACATTGTTAAATGAATTGATTTGGTTGAGTATTTGATTGATGATATTGTTTTGTCCTAACCAATTTGAGGCAAACAAAAGCCACTGAATGCACTTTTAAAAAATGTTTACATGAAGTAAAAATAAACCATGTTCAATTTGTATATTGTGTTGGATTTATTTGCTTTATATATATATATAGATGTAGATATAAATGCACCATTAAAACAGAAAAAGTCCTATTTTTTATTACTGTTGGCAGACTGTAAATTAACAGACAATTTTTGTTTTTTAGTTACTGTACAAAGTCCAGGTAATGAGCTGCCAGTACATTTTCCGTTTTTTCCGTTTTTTTTTTTTTTTACAGTGTACATGTAAATTAAGATACAGCTTTTACTTCAAAAGGCTATGGTTTAAACGATGAAATATGAGCGCTGCAAGTTTCAGGTTTAGGTGCTGCTCTGTTTTGTTTACTGCAGTACGGAGGAGACGTATTCCTGGTGAAACGTGCCATCTGCTGGCAGAGAATGAATTAGCAAGAAGTCATTCTGCTCTGTTAGACCAAAGCCAAAAACGACCCTTATTTTTTACGCAGAAAACACGCAGTAGCAAATGCAAACCGGTGGATCGACAAGAAGATAATGAATTATAAATCTCTAAAGATATAGCATACACTAAAATATTTATATTTTACTAAACGAATGTAATTGTTTGATTATAATTGTTTGAATTAAATTAATATTAAATTACTTTAATTAAATTTAATGGGAGGAAAGCGCTTAAGGTGAAACTGTGCATTGCCTTCATTTTCTGGGCTCATAAGTGTTTTAGAATGGCCCTGAGAATGGCCTTTTGTTTACCATACTATGTATATTGTTTACCATATTACATTCAGAACTGCCACCATTCCACTACACAATGATGACTTCTTACAAGAAAATCAAGAACTGATGATAACGAATACATAAACTGGAAATCACTCATAAATATGCAGCATGTTTTTATGCATTTATTTCTATAATATGTATATAGCTTTCTTTATTTGTAAAATTTGTACATCATCCCATTTTCTCCATGATGTATGTGGTCACCAAATAAGCAAAGAATATCAGCATATGCAAGTATTACTGCCTCAAGACAAAGCAGTAGATGCTACCAGGGATTAGGAGCCTCGCAGAATGTTTAGCTGAGGGACAGAGAGATAGTGACAGGAACCTCTGGGCAGCTGTGGCAGAAACAGATTTTACAGGAACCTCTGGGCCAAGAGAGGATCTTCTGGGATCAAGATGACCATCACATGGAGCTCTTCCACAAAGTCAACTGTGACAGGGTATTTTGGGACTGCTAGATGCTATAAGGCTTGCCACCCCTGTAAGTTGCTATAGCATTGAGGGAAGTCTTAAAGTGTAGTGGTAAGTAGTGCAAATAAAATTTCTATCTCATTTTCATTTGACATTAATAAATGTGAAGATGCTTCTTTATGCTGTCCACATACATTTTTTTTACTATTTAAATCTAATTGTAAAAGTTTGATCCTTCTTTCCTATTTCTGTAAAAAGTTCATAATTTTAAAAGGTCAATGAAACCTAAATATATTTCACATGACTGAATAATAATTATTGATTATTCAGTTGGGCCTGTTCAATCCAGAGATATTTCAAATGTAAAATGTCTATGATTTAAAGTGTGGAACAACGCCTCCATCGGTTCTTAGAATGTAGGCACTGAATATGAACAGAAAACCTACAGTAGTGTCACTTATGTTAATAAACAAGTGCAATGTCACAAATGGCACTACTGAAAAGATAAAAAGTTTTTAAAAGGTTACAAATTTTTAAAGTCAGACAATGTCATTATTTGACAGTTGACGAGTAAGAGTGAAACAATTTTATTATCACTGAATTCTTAATCACATAAGACTGAATAAACACAAAAGAATAAATGCTGCTGTATCACTCAGGCTGCGCTGCAGTGTGTATTCACAGGAGCGATCCCACTACTGATTGTAATGGGGGCTTTGACCTGCTCCATCTCTGACCTGGGCCAGTTCACTTCCAGCTTCTAGTGTAGGAAAGCAGAATACTAAGTCTATTTGTCTCTCTCAGATTAAGATGTAGAATAAAGAAGATTTAATAGTTATGAAACTAAGAAAACAGATGTTTTACTCCTCAAAATAATACTAATACTACTAATACTTAATACTTAAAAGTGAACTTTTTGCTTTCTTGTTTTTTTCTGCATACCAAATTAATGACAATTTTGCACCATTCACAATAAAATGAAAAGAAAAAATAAAATACTCAAGCTGTATTCTTAACCTAATTTCTTAAGCTGATTCATGTGACATGTGAAAGGGTGGTGAAACTGCCACAGATGATCTTACATCACCTCAGTGACATACCTGTCTGTCAAATCCTTATTTATTATTATTAAAACGGTGAATTTATAAAACCTTCAACCTTGCATGACTGTCTTAACCTCCTTTTTGGTCTTAGGGATTTCCTCCACTGGCAGTAAACACTTACTCATGCTCATAAACACACACACACACACGCATGTTGGGTTTACATGTTTTATGGGGACATTCCATAGGCGTAATGGTTTTTATACTGTACAAACCGTATTTTCTATCACCCTACACCTACCCTACACCTAAACCTAGCCCTCACAGGAGACTGTGCACACTTTTACTTTCTCAAAAAAACTCATTGTGCATGATTTATAAGCCTGTTTCCTCATGGGGACCTCACAAATGTCCCCACAAGGTCAAAATTTACTGGTATTACTATCCTTGTGGGGACATTTGGTCCCCATAACGTGATGAATACCAGGTGCACACACACACACACACACATACACACAATGCAACTATACAAACAGTGTGTGTTGAAAGCCTGGTTGTCTTATTGCACTCCCTGCATTGTCATCATCAGGATGAGTACATCTCAGCATGAGCACATAGTTAACACACTGCCCTTAGCGGTTTCCTCACCGGGGTGGAACCTGAACACTGGTCTTTAGGCTTAAACTCTGCTAGTGGTGACAGCTTGGACTGACACATGCACTCTCCCACACACACCCTACCTCTTTCACCCACCCACAGAGTCCACGAGCTGCCCTGGATCTCCATCTCTATAAAAGACCAGAGCTGGGCTCAAAGGTGCCATCCTCATTTGGACAACTCTAGCCATTTCCTGCAGTGTCCTCTCTGGGTTCATCTGATCTCCGTATCCATCCAAAAGATGTCCTGCAAGGGAACCAAGACCATGACCTCAAGGTCCATTATCACCAAGAGTCACTGTGGTTCGACGGCCTTTCCACAGAAAGCCCACAGCGTGTATGGAGGTGCTTTAGGAGGAAGCACTTTCTCTAGTACCTCCAGAATTGGAGTGTACGGTAAAGGATTTGGTGGAGGATCTGGTTTTAGTGGATTGTCTGGTTTTGGTGGTGGATACGGTGGAGGATTTTCTGGAGGGGACATTCAGCTGAATGAGAAGGCCACCTTGCAGAACCTGAATGATCGCCTGGCATCCTACGTGGAGAAGGTGCGCTCACTGGAGGCTGCCAATGCTATCCTGGAAAGGAAGATCCGTGAGTACTATGAGAAGAAAGGGGCCATCGTGCAGAAGGACTACAGCCCCTACTGGAACACCATCAAGGACCTGAAGGACAAGGTACAGTCCTATCTAAATGCATATGAAACAAGCAAGATCTAATGCAATTACATTCTTTTAGATATAGCAGCTGAAAAAGAGATCACAGATCATCATTTGCTTCCTCAGAATTTGAGAATTTTCTCCACATTTATATGTGCTCTCGTGTATTAAATGTTCTGCCTTTCAGATTAACAATGCTATGACCCACAACGCCAACATCCTCCTGCAGATTGACAACTCTAAACTGGCTGCTGATGACTTCAGGGTGAAGTAAGTAACACAGTGTTGACCACATTCATGTGAACTTAGACAAAGCTAGTTCGATGGATAAAATGTTCAGCACAGTTTTCAACAGTGACAATAAAAGCAATGAAATGTTTCTTAAGCGGCACATCAGCATGTTAGAATGATTTCTAAAGGATCACATGACATGGAAGACAGGAGATGGCAGAAATAAATTACATTTCAAACATATTATAATAAAAAAAAAAACAATATTATGGTTTTACTGTATTTTTGATCAAATAAATGCAGACTTCCTGAGCATAAGAAACTTCTTTCAAAAACATTAATAAAACTTACTGGTTCCAAACTTTTAAACAATAAAAGTGTGTGTGTATTTACTGTATGACATTATGACATATGAACACCATATGTTACCTTTCCACTAATCAGATATGAGCATGAGGTGGTGATGCGGCAGTCTGTGGAGTCTGACGTCGCTAACCTGCGCCGCTTGCTGGAACAGACGAACATGGCAAAGTGCGACCTGGAAATGCAGATGAAGGGTCTGGAGGAAGAGCTGGCATTTATGAAGAAGAACCACGAAGAGGTTTGTAGTAGTTTTCCGATAGATCACAATGTATAACTGACCCTAAAATTTTAAACTATTATATTATATTATATTATATTGTGGCATTACAGGAGCTGTGTGCACTGAGGGCTCAGCTGACGGGTATCGTGAACGTAGAGGTTGATGCTGCTCCTCAGGAAGACTTGAACAAGGTTCTGCAGGAGATTCGTGCTCATTATGAGAACATCATACAGAAACACCGCAGGGAACAGGAAGCCTGGTTTAAAGACCAGGTAAGACATCTTCTTTCTCCTTGAACCTGCTGGTTGAATTCTACTTTGCTTTCAAACAGAATAATAAACCACATATTGTAGAATCTCACTTGAAGTAGTGCCTTGATTGTGATATAGTGTTTTTGAATTTTGTTCAGATGGCAGGGTTGAACAAAGAGGTGGCCAAGAGCACAGAGGACATGGAAACATCCAGGTCACAGATCACACAGCTGCGAAACACCTTACAGAGTCTGGAGATCGAGCTACAATCTATACTCAGCATGGTGAGACACAAGTGAAATGTAGAGTGAGATAGATTAGATACATAAAACAGGAATACAATTGGAAAAAAAAAACAAAAAAAAACTGAGCAATGATGCTATATGAAGTTTTTGTGCATGTTCTCAAACAGATTGCAGCACTGCAGAACTCACTGGCAGAAACAGAGGCTAGGTACAGCTCTATGCTAGCATGTTACCAGAACCAAATCAACATGCTGGAAGCTGAGTTAGCTCAGTTGAGAGCTAGCATTGAGCAACAGGGACGAGATTATGCAGTGTTGCTGGACATCAAGACTCGTCTGGAGCAGGAGATTGCCACCTACAGGTGCCTCCTGGAAAATGAAGGCGTTAAGTAAGTTTGTTCTTTTATAAAAATCAGTGGAGCATGTATTATATTATGTTGTCCAGGAATGGCTTCAGTAATTAATTTTTTTCTTTCTCTTACTCTTCCAGGGGTCAATTTCAAGGTAATTGAAATCTCTCTTTGCATATTGTAGTTGGATGGTAAATTTCTGGTATTGTCTATTGTACATTACACATTAATGACTCCTTCTCTCTTGTCCTTCAGCTGGAATCTCAAGTGGATCTCAATCCTCTGGTGGATCCCTCGTTGTCACATCTGGTGGATCTCAATCCTCTGGTGGTTCCTTCACCAGCACAACTGGTGGAGCAGCAGCCCAAATCAAGCAAACCACCCCGACTCCACAGCGTACTTACTAAAGTGACACTATGCCGCTTTGTGAGACAGTATTCAAACACATGCAGACATTCATCTTTAAATGAGTGTTGATACACAATTTATGACATGACAAGGAACAAGAAAAATTGTTATTTTAAAATATGGAAAGACACTCACTGTTGTGTTTTTGTATGTGAGAAATACCTGTCTCTGAAAATAAAAGTGCTGTCAAGAAATATTTCCTGTTTTTTCTTTTTCTTTATTTTTTTTTACACACGAGACTATGGTCTAAAATTTAAAATGTTGCAAAACACATGGCAGTCACATTCTTGAGAGCAGAAAATATCAAATAGATCACGCAGATCACCACACTCAGAAATTAACTTCATAAGGGGCAGTATTATTTATCTATTTATTGTCAGAGACATATTTATTTTGCAGCATAAATAATTTAAATAAATTATTTGTACTTTTTTATGAGCACTTGCAGTTTTTGACTTGGCTGCTTCTCTCGTGCGCTCCCTATTGGCCAGGAGATGCTATTATGTATCTTGGACAGACATTTTGCATCTTTTCCATCTTTTTGAGTTTATCATGAAATAAACACAACAGTTGGCGACGAGGTTTAAACGACATGATAAAGTCACAGAAGTTTAGTTTTCAGACTGGGCTTTTTTTTTTCTGGAAAAGCATGAAGAATGATGTCACAGAATGAGTTTGAGAGACATTTTGACAATGCTAACGCCATCACCTGTCAAAATGAAAACATACACAGGTGAGTCTATACTTTCCATTGGGGTAATGGCTGTGCCTGTTGAGGTCAATGATCAGCAGAGTAAATTGGATCTGTACATAGTACAAACAGAGGGACCAGCACTTTGGGGACGTGACTGGTTGCGGAAGTTAAAGTTGGACAGGGGAATCTATTAAAAGTCTGCAAGTCACAGTTTCTGCTTCACTGTGTACTCAAAAGAAACTGGAAAAAAAGTGCTGGATGGTGCTGTAACAGTGTTTCAGCCAGGCATGGTAACCAAGTTCCCACGTTTCATAAGACACGTCCTATTCCCTCCCTTACCAAAAAGAAGTATACTTTAATTTTATTTTATTAAGTATACTGAAGTCTTTTTAAGCATACCTAATGTAGTAAGTATACAAATATCCGTGTACTAGTAGTATACTTGTAAGTGTATTATTTCAATACTCCTTGGGACTAAATTGGCCCACTTTCTAGTTTTTAAAAGCATACTTTTAAGTATGCTTTAAGTATAACAGTAGCAAACTCTGAGTACACAACTAGTTTACATCTATAATTTTAGTTTGTACTGCAACTATACTAAAAGTGAACTTAAAATTATAAGTTTTTTAATGGCTGCATTTAATCAGACTCTTGATGAAGGCCCGGCTTAGATGTCAGTCCCTCATCTGTGTCTACAGCAGTGGCATGTGGTGATGTTTTAAAATGAGGAGGCAGTTATATACACTAACACTTAATGTTTACACTACTTACAAATAGCTATAGATTCTATTTACACCTAGCAGGATTTTCAAATAGTAACAATTATCTGCACCTCAGTATTGTAGTACATTATAAAACAGTATGCAATAATAACATATTGAGTGTAAATTATACACTAAGGGTTTATGGAAATTATGGTTTCAACAACAACAACAAAAAACTTTATTAAACGACTTTCGGGTTTTTCATCTGTATCCTATCTGTTTCTATATTAATGTATTGATAATCAGAACAAATGAATAAACAAAATAAAGGAAAATACAGAACCCACTGCGCAATGTGACGTCGTATTGACGTCTTTTCCATGTCATTTTTGGACGTCCAATTTCCGTCCATTGATGGGGTTGTTTTGTAAAAACATATGGGCTACCAAATAAATAAATAGTAATACAGATAATAAATCTTGTTTGTTTATAAATAATCTGTATTCATATATATAATCATGTTGATAGGCTCTATTTTGTAAAACACATTTACTGCAACTGCCATAGACGTCCAAATGACGTCCAAGTTGGGTAATGGATAGACGTCCAAATAGTGGACCTAGTTTGGACATCGAATAGATGTCCATAATTGGTCATGGACCGACGGACCCAATATAGAAATGATCTGCACGTCTATCCGACGTCCAATGTTTAGTGGGAATGAGCAAAATAAGTGATAAAAGATGCAGCAAATGAGTTTCAGTTCACACAGTCACTGGAAAAATTCCAAGAATACAATGATTAACAATAAGTACTCAATTTCTCAGTTTGTAATGCCAAAAGCAAGCTCACTGGGGCCAATGAAGAAATGTAAGGATACTTTCAATTCAAAAAACAAACCAAAAATGTACTTCCGTATATTTCAAACCATTTCATCACTGTCAGTTGGGAGCAAGGATACAAACGTTACTGGAACTACAACGTTAGCTCAAGCAAACGAGGCCTACTCTGATGCACGAAGCACTGCTCCCCGCAATGAATGAATCCCTCATTGCCGGAGGAACTCTGAGCATTACCCGGTAGCTCAGAGCATTATCCGGAATCCATGTCTCGCGATTCTGCACAGAACACTCACCAGCTTGTGACAACAGAATAACTTAGCAGCACATGGGAGTTGCATCATCCACACAAACTGGTAAACCAGGGGAAATGCTAGGAACTTTGGATTAAAGTCTACTTCCCTACATACACAGTTTTACAATAGTTACTCAGCTTTTGGTCAGAAAACCACTACTTTAGAATTAGAACACAAAATTGTCCCGTTCTATCACTCCCCTCCTCGTCTCACTCTTCTGCCTTAACTCCTTTGCCTTAGTTCGATTGGTTGTACATAAGGTAAGTATTAAAAAAAAAACACATTAACAATGTGTGTTTTAACATAACCACACAATAAAAACAATAAATAAATTAAATAAGCAAATTAAATAAATGAACAAATTATTTCACAGAGCTACAAATGGACAATTATCATCAATTATCATCTTTGGACAAATAATTACCTCGTTGATCTCCCCAACTTATATAATGTTTTGATCTTTGACTCACCATGTATAATGCACAAGCATAACAGTCTTAATCCATTTTGCATTATCATCAATTATGTACAATAGTGTGATTTGTAAAAGGGTTTTGATAACATTGTTATTTCTTTAAGGCAACGCCCGCGCATTCATTCATTAATTTTAATGCCACTCTTACGAAAATTAACCATGGTATGTGTAGTAAAACTATGGCAATACAATTGGAAATCAGTCCGCGGAAAAAATAAAAATATAACATGGTTACTACATTTACTACAGTAAATCCATGGTTAATTTAGTAAGGGTGTTTATTTAAAATGTATTTTAATGTAAAAAGGTATAAAATATGATGAGAAAGACATTGTAAGTGAATAAACAAAAGACATATAAGAAGACGAAACTGACTGCAGCAGGTTAAATTTATTTATTATTCAGAATGCACAATTCGAAGAGAAATATATTAATAAAAACATTTCAGCGGGTGATATGAGATGTAGGCCTAAACATCCTCAGTTTCGAAATACATACTCCACGCGAAAGTGTTCCCGCGTAATATTTTAGAAGGACCTTAATTCATCCCACGCATCTCATCTGTGTTGTGTCAGAAATTGTGAAAAATGAGGCAGTGTGTCATTGTTTAGAATAAAAGCGGCGAAAGAGAGGATTCTCCCATTAGTTTTCATTGCGTTGCGATGGGACCGGAAGTGGGGATACACTGCTTCGCTTACCGGATATAGGAAGTGAGATAAAGGTCCATTGTTAACAATGTTAACACTCACATGCACTCTGTAGTGGTATTCATTCAGTATCCACAAGTCGTTCAGTTTAGAGTACGGAAACGTCTAAGGCACACGTCTAAAAATCAACTGAAAAGTAATTACACTTTAACACTACATTCAAATATGTGGGATAACATGCCACAAAAACCTACCAAAAATCGTTCTCCCAAACAACCATCTGCATGCCAAACAACTGAAAGGCGCTCTTCTACTAGTCGGAAGTAGGCATTTAAAGGGAGTCCTGCCTATCACCACAGGTACAACATCGCCTCCTAGTGGCTTGGCTACAAGAAATTTAAAAAAACTAAGTAAGAAATTAAAATAATTGAATAGTTAATATTTATATTATTTCAAGTAACACTGAAATGTTATATTGTTCAAGTGAGACATGTTGCGGTAGTCTGTGTTATCAGTGTTAGCCGGTGTTAAGCCACAACACCGGTTTCGTCACTTGCCCACCATGACACCGCCCCCCACTGTCGTTTTGTTTTTTTATAGTAATTTTTTTATAGTAAAATCATTTAGTTCAGTTAGAGAACAGGCAGTAAAATTAAAAACTGAATGTGGCTGCTTAATGCAGTGTGCAACAGTCAACTGTTGCATCAGAGATCCATGGCAGGAGTCGTTTTCCGTTATCACATGAGGAGAGTGAAACGATCTGAGGAGTGAGGTGAGAAAGACAAGATGGTGATGGAAGATTTAGCTTTGAACCAAAGCACATTAAATAACCGCATAAAATTCAGAGGTCTCCATGTTTACTTCTGTATGACAGCGCACTTCACACCGTATTTTTATTTTTTTTTTTTTTTGCTCATGCGGGTCACTTCAGGAATGTCATTCATTCACATTGTAATTTGGCCACATTTAAAAGAAATATTGTGAGAAAAACAGCCATACAAAATAAAATAGCAAGGTGTGAGCTATTAGTCCATTAAAGCTTAAATACATAGTAAATAAATAAATATCCAAAGTCGTGATTTGGGCCCCCTACCGTCCTGGGCCCATATTCCTGGTATACTCTGCATCCCCTATAGCGGCGCCCCTGTACACACAGTGCATGTCGAAAGCCTAGTTGTCTTACTGCACTCTCTCCTTTGTTTTCTTGATTGAGGATCAATATAATCTATATCTAATATAATCTCATGAGTACATACAATTAACACACTGCCCTTAGCAGTTTCATCACTAGGGTGGAACCTGAACACTGTTTGAACTCTGCTGGTGGTGACAGCTTGGACTGACACACATGCCCTCTCCCACACACACCCTACCTCCTTCACCCACCCACAGGGTCCAGGAGCCGCCCTGGATCTCCATCTCTATAAAAAGGTCAGAGCTTGGCTCAAAGGTGCCATCCTCATTTGGACAACTCGAACTGCTTCCTGCAGTGTCCTCTCTGGGTTCGTCTGATCTCCGTATTCATCCACAAGATGTCTTGCAAAGGAGCAAAAGCCGTGACCTCAAAGTCCATTAGCTGCAAGAGTCGCTGTGGTTCGATAGCCTATCCACGCAAAGCCTACAGTATCTGTGGAGGTAGCACCCGCTCCTCTTGCTCTTTTAGAACTGGAAGATACGGTAAAGGATTTGGTGGAGGATATGGTCTTGGTAAGGGATACGGTTTTGGTGGAGGATCCCGTTTTGGTGGAGGATGTGGTCTTGGTAAGGGATCCGGTTTTGGTGGAAGATCTGGTTTTAGTGGAGGATCCGTTTTTGGTGGAGGATGCGGTTTTGTTGGAAGATCTGGTTTTAGTAGAGGATGCGATTTTCTTGGAGTATTCGGTTCTGGTGGAGGATCTGGTTTTGGTGGAGGATCCAGTTTTGGTGGTGGATACAGTGGATTTGTGGGAGGTGAGAAGGCCACCTTGCAGAACCTGAACGACCGTCTGGCATCCTACCTGGAGACGGTGCGCTCGCTGGAGTCTGCCAATGCCATTCTGGAAAGGAAGATCTGCGAGTTCTATGAAAGGAAAGCGGCGATCCCACAGAGGGACTACACCCCCTACTTGTGCAAAATTAAGGACCTGCAGAACAAGGTACAGTGCTATCTAAATGAATATGAAACAAGCAAGTTCTTGTGCAATTACATTCTTTCAGATATAGGAGCTGAAAAAGAATTCAAAGATTATCACTTGCTTTCTCAGAATTTGGGAATTTGAGATTTTCTCCACATTTATGTGCTCTCGTGTATTAAATGTTCTACCTCTCAGATTATCATTGCTACCGCCGAGAACGCCAACCTCATCCTGCAGATTGACAACTCTAAACTGGCTGCTGATGACTTCAGGGCAAAGTAAGTTACACAGTGTTGACAAAACCAGTTTGATGGATAAAATATTGAGCACATCTCTTTTCAACATTGATAACAATAGCAATGAAATGCTTCTTGAGCAGCAAATCAGCGTATTAGAATGATTTCTAAGATCACGTGATACTTAAGACAGGAGTAATCACTGGCTGCTAAAACAAATAAGTGTTGACATTGCTGAAATAAATTACATTTTAAAAAATAAAAAAGTTTTTAAAATTAAATTTTTTTTTTGCTGTTTTTTTTACAGTTTTGCTGTATATTTTGATCAAATTAATGCAGCTTAGGTGAGCATAAACATTTTTCAAAACATCAGAACATCATACAGAGACACCGCAGGAAACAGGAAGAGTGTTTTAATGACCAGGCAAGACATCTTTCTTTCTCCTTGAATCCACTATTTGTGTTTCTACTTTTCTATCAAACATACTGCAGGACTCCTGATCTCCACATATTCCAGAATCTCACTTGAAGTAGTGTCTGGATTGTGATATAGTGTTTTTGTCTTTTGATTAGATGCAGGGTTGAATAAAGAGATGGAAAAGTGCACAGAGGACATGGCAAAATACAGAACAGAGATCACAGACCTGCGAACCACCTTACAGAGATTGGAGATCGAGCTACAGTCTCAAATCAGCATGGTGAGATACAAGTGGAATGTAGAGTGAGAGAGATTAGATACATTATCTGAACCAAAGGCAGGAAAATACAACATAAGTCTTGAAGAAAGCAGATCAACAATGCTTTATGAAGATTTGTGCATGCTCTCAAACAGGTAGCAGCACTGGAGAAGACGCTGATGGAAACAGAGGCTTCGTACAGCTCTATGCTAGCCTGCTTCCAAAATCAAATCAACATGCTGGAAGCCGAGTTAGCTCAGCTGAGAGCAAGCATTGAGCAACAGGGATGAGATTATGCCGTGTTGCTGGACATCAAGGCTCGTCTGGAGCAGGAGATCGCCACCTACAGGTGCCTCCTGGAAAAACAAGACATTAAGTAAGTTTGTTCCCTTATAAACGTTGATGTGAGTTCAAATCAGTGAAACATGGATTACATTATGTTGTCCAGAAATAGCTTCATTAATTAAATTCTTCTTCCTCTTACTCTCTCAGGTGTCCATTTCCAGGTAATTGAAATCTCTCTTTGTATATTGTGGTAAGATGGTCAGTTTTTAAGCAATGTTATACATTACATATTATTGACTCCTCTCTTGTGCTTCAGCATCCTCTTGTGGTTCCATCGTTGGCACATGTGGTGCATCTCAATCCTCCGGTGGTTCCCTCAGTGCCCAATTTGCCATATCTCAATCCTCCTGTGGTTCCCAGTTAGGCACATCTTGTGGATCTCAATCCTCCAGTGGTTCCAACATTGGCACATGTGGCGTATCTCAATCCTCCTGTGGTTCCCAGCGTGGGCAATCTGGTGGATCTCAGTCCTCCTGTGGTTCCCAGTTTGTCCCATCAGGTGGATTTCAGTCCTCCTGTGGTGCAGCAAACCTAAAAAAGTAAACCACCCCCACTCCACAGTGGTCACTTCATGCCACTTTGTGAGACAGTATTCAAACACATGCAGACATTTAACTTTAAATGAGTGTTGATACACAATTTGTGACATGACAACAAGGAACAAGCAACAAGTGTTTTATTTTTAAAACACTGAGACACTCCGATGTTGTGTTTTTGTATGTGAGAAAAACCTGTCTCTGAAAATAAAAGTGCTCACAAAAATATTCCTACATGTTTTGTATTGTTTTACACTATGGTCTAAAATTTAAAATTATGCAAAACACACAGCAGTCACATTATTTTTTTGATTGTTAGTTATTGATTTTCACAAATTGCAACTCACAATAGACAAAAAGCTGTTGGTGGGGTATGTGGGGGTTCCCGGCGAGGAGTGAGCCGGCATGAAACGGCGTGTTCTAGAGGGGGCTGGACGACGAGACTTCCTCTATTTCTTCGACTTCGAAATTAGAGCCATTTAAATAAAGGATGAGATTAATCAGTTGGGAGCAAATGGGAGCAAATCAAAGACAGGTGCAGGGTAATTAATCAAAAACCATAGAAACACATGGGGAACAGAAACAGTGACATTTAGAATGAATTATACATGTAAGGTATTCCATTGGTAATAGCTCCATTAACACTTTTTGGCAGCACTTCACAGAGGAGACTCTGAAATCAACTGCAAAAGAATGTTTTTCCATGCCAAAAAGGTCATGGCATTAAAGACCCCTCTATAAGCCAGAGAAGTTACCTTACTGTTAGGCAATGCTAGTAACAATGACAAAGGTTTTAAATCTAGATCTAAACTCAAAATCTTAGTATGTTACACCAGTATCAAGCAGAATGACCTTCAACAGTGAGTGCCAATTTTAGTCTTACATTTAAGTCAAAAGGGAAAAAGGAACTGTTAAAAGTATGTCTGCGACTAAGGGACGTATGTAATATGTGCAGTATCTTCAGATGAATTGCTCTCATACAGTTACAGACAGATATTTTTTAGCACATTCCTAGACTTCATCCCAAGCATCCTCATCAGTCGGAACTGATAGCTCCCAGCTGTTTTCCTATAAAAGCTCTACTCTGTATTATTCTGCAGCATTGTTGCTTGCTCAGGAGCAAAACACCCTCCTCCATCCCCAGCTCCTCCTTTTGCCACAGTCAGGACTTGGCTTCTGATATTCCTCATTGAATCAGATTCCTTTTATCTGAATTATGTCTTACACTTAAATATCATTAAGTACGTTAATGATATCGGCTTGTTCTGTTCTGTTTACCCTGGGGGGTTATTATTGCTTCTCTCCCTGCTCATTCATGACATGCTGCATGGATGGGCAGGGAGTTTTTTGCCCAGAACAGAACCATGCCTTCAAACCAAACTGTATGCTAACTGTCTTTTTGACGATCATTTTGACGACAGTGGTCCTGACAGAACTCATATTTATCCATTATTTGTTGAAATGACATTAAATTATATTTAATGTCAATAAACAAATCTTGAAGACTAACAATTCCCTTGTCACACCAGAGCTTGAAAGCAGTATCCATCATTTCTCGCTGGAAATCTGGATTATGTAAGATTGGAGAAAATACGGAGGTAAATTTAGACCTACCCTCCAGGCGGCTAAGTAGCCTGCATGCTTTAAGTATATAAAGAGTAACAGGATTAACACAACTTTCTTTAATGATTTTAGAACTTTTTAAAAACAATAGCTGTTGTATTGAATATTTGGATAAACTTGTTTCAATATCTAACCATAATGAGGAGACATCTTTTGTTATCATATTAAAAATATTTCTCAAATGGGCACCTAACTGATATGTTCTAATATTGGGTAAATCAAAACCCTCTTTAGATCCTGGTAAAACTTACATTTTAAGCCTTGGTCGTCTTTTGCTCCATATGAAAGATTTCAACCATCCATTCAAATCTTTTAGGACCTTTTTAGAGAATGCAACTTGGATCATCTGAATAGGATAAAGCAACCTAAGCCTAAGCACAACCTAACCTAAGACCATTAATCTTAACTAATGATATCCTACCCAGCCATGAAACTGGAAGGGAGTTCCAGTGATCAAGATTACTAGAGGGTGTGAAGGATGTGAAGGATGTGAAATTCATTTTATGCATCTGATTAAGGTTGGGGTTCACAAAGATTCCCAGGTACCTAAATCCTGTAGGAGACCATTCAAATGGGAAATGGAGATATGGTACTTAGCATTTAAGCTACCAAGAGGCATGGGCTCAGACTTAGGTTAATTTTGCATCCAGAAAACAACATTGTTTGGGAGAAATCACCTCGTCTCCGCCTCTGAGTCCTGGACTCCGCCTCGGCCTGTCAACCCAGCGGCTCCACCATGGCTACTAGCTCCCTCCCCTCCGCCGTGGCCCATCAGTCCACCAGCTCCGCCTTGGTCAGTCATTGACCATCCGCTGCCTCCATCCCTCTGACTCTTTCAGGCTCATCCTGATTCCTCCTGCTCCGAGGTCCTCGTGTCTTCTCCCTGGCTCCTCACTCTGTCTGTTCCACCTTGGCTCTTCCTGATTCCTCCATGGCTCCTCTCTCCATCGTCTCCACCCTGGACTCTGCTCGACTTCCTCCTCCGGGCTGTCCGTCCGGGCTGTCCGTCCTCCTCCAGAACCTCCACCATTCACCATTCCATTGCCATTAAGTTTGGCTCCGTTTTTTTCCACTGAGGCCTCCATGGTAGCTTGTTCAGCCTCGACTGCCCCAGTTTTTTTTTCTTTTTTGCTTCCTGGATTTACTACTGGTCGGTTTTGCAAAATAATCTTCTAAATTCATTCTCACAACAGAAATCAGCCCTCCTGATGAGCTAGCAGGCACTTAAAAGGATAATTAAACGAAAATTTTCTGGAGCTCGTTCAGGTTGCATTTAAGCTCTACTGTGCCATATTTCTCCCCCCGCAGTCACATTCTTGAGAGCAAAAATTTCATTTAGATCACATAGATCACCACACTCTTAATTAACTTCATAAGGAGCAGCATTTATTATCTGTTTATTGTCAGAGATGTTTTGATTTTGCAGTATAAATAAGTAATTTAAATAAATTATTTTTCATTTTTTGATGAACAATTCAATTTTTGACTTGCCTGCTTGTCTTGTGTGCCACCTATTGGGCAGGAGATGCTATTATATATCTTGGACAGACATTTAACATCTTTTCCAGAGGGATGCATTATTAGAAGCAGGGGCGTAGCCACAGGTGTGCCAGGGTGTGCCGGTGCCACCCACAGTGGCAGCTGGCACACCTAAAGATAGATGCAAAAATATTTTTTTATAATTGTATAAACATGGGCGGCGCTAAAGAGGGCTAGCAGCACCCCCAAAAAAGCACCCACACACATAAAAAATTAAATAAAACAAAACCATTTGACTCATTACACAAGCTCCTGTATTGCAATATAAGGTGACGTTATTAGCAAGCGCACTTTTCGAAAAAGTCACAGCATTTTATTTTAAAAACGAAAAGTAGGCCTGCCCCCGACTAAATTTTTTACAAATCAGCTACTCACACGTTTATAATAAACTGATTAATATAATAACATACAAACCATTCTTTAATATATGGGCGTATAGCCTGTGCTCAAGTACGCACATAATACTTGCACCGGCAAAAGCAATTATTATGAATGTGTTGGGGGAAAAGAAAACATTTTAATTATTTGTTAATAAACTAGTGCTTTCTCCTCGGTCAGTGTTGGCTGAAAAGATGAAGTTGCCGAATGCCGACGCTGCACTCGCCATCTCCACATTAACGTCTTTAATAGAGTAATGTACCTTCTCATGTCGACTGCGTAATCAGAGATTTTTTTTAATTGGTTTGTTTAATATAGGCTACATTTTAGGTGTTCTGTGCTCCATTTCACAGAGACGGCAAAAAGCACAACTTCTGTTTTACAAAAGCACAACCTTTTGGTGTTATCGTGAGTGTACATAAATCAGAAAACGTTTTTTCCGCTGGGAAAAAAATACAGGGGATTGCGCAGGCGCCTCCATGCCATGCAGTAGGCACGATAGGCTAATAATCAAGTTGATATGTGCACATACAGTGCATATTCATCTAAAAAAAGGAGCTGTGGGGATGCCTGAAACAGGACCAATAATGTGGAACAATGGCAAATTCTCTCTTTATTTTTTTCTTTCTTCCTTCCTTCCTTTCTTTTTATTTATTGTTTTTTGTCAGCTATTAATAATATTATTGCAGATATTATCTGTGCAAATTGTATGTAAACTCACGACTTAAAAATTTGCAGAACGTGTGTGTAATGTAGCGAGGGAGACATGAAGTGAGTGGATCCACATGCAAGCTTTTATTGTAACGTGACTGAGACAAAGACATAGTCATAAACACAGGCAGGGTCGGACAATGGCAGACAGGTACAGCGTAGACAAGACGTGAGGATAGTCCGTGAAGCAGGCAAGGGTCAATGAACGGCGAACGTAATCCAGGGGCCAAGGAAAAGGGGTAATCCTGTAAAAGAGCGAGAGGTCCACAAGGCAGGCGGCGAGACAGACAAAACAAGATGACCAGGCGAGAAAGCTGAACACTGGGAACTAGGGAACTAGGGAACTCAATACGCAACAGCAATCCAAAACACTACAATATTCGGTGAGCAACAGGGGGAAGTCCAAGGCTTAAATAGAGTGCCTGATTGGATACAGGTGTTCGAGCAATCAGTGCAAAGGGTAATGGGAAACGTAGTCCAGGGTGTAATGCAACAGTCTGTGTAGAGTGAAATGTTAATGAAATGCACAGCAACCTCTGGTGGCGGGCAGACCAGACAGGAATCATAACAGTGTGTCGCAAATAAAGTGAAAATTAAATAAAAAGTGAAAAGTCATGTGTCTATTGCGGCATTATATTTTTTGATTGTCGGTGGTGGTCTTGAGTAGCGAGAAAGCTTCGGAAAATGGCTCCTAAAAAGACGGGAACGTGAATACTTTTTACAAGTCGGAATCTAAAATAAAGGTAGGCTTGAACATTTCACAGGAAATTCTGTCAGTGAGGAGGGAGTTGTAGGGATGCACGCTGCACAAGAAAAATAGGCTACAACCGCATCTCTGGTCATTTTAATATTAATAAAAATCTGTAATGTTAGTAATACAAGTCTGATTTTTTCACATCAATCTGACAATAAATGCAGCACACACAGTTTTTCTGATGCACACCCAGAGTCTCTTTTCTGGCTACGCTACTGATTAGAAGTGCTACATTTTGCCATGTTAAAATCAAGAATTTAAGACGTGAGATTAACTGCAAAATGTTTTCACCTCTGGATTTGTCAATTATAAACAGACCAAGGGTTTTTCCTGAAAACATCTTAGTCTTAGGCACTTCAGTGTCTATTTACAGGTGCGATCCCACAACTTAACAGCACAGGGGCTTAATTTGACCTGCTCTGTCTCTAGCCTGGGCCATTTTTCCCCTCCTTAGATGACCTGGTGGTCCCAAATACCTTCAGGACCACTGTATCGATATCATAATTAGTGCGGACACCCGATCGACATAGTCCACTGCAAGTATCAGCGCTGCTACTGAATCACAGCACCCTCTAGTGTATGGAATGCCAAAGCTGACATAATTAGAAATAAATAATGTCCAAAAAAATGTAAAAAAGCTAATATAAATAATTAAATATATAAATAAATATACTAAGAGAAGTAAAAAAGCAAAAACATATAATTATTTATAATTTTATTTCCTTATTTATGTATTTTCTTCCACATTTATTTATGTTTTATTTTATTTAGACATTTATTTCCACTTTTACTTATTTCCACATTTATGTATTTATTTCCACATTTATTTCTTTATTTCCACATTTATTTATTTCTACATTTATTTATTTTCACATTTATTATTTCTACATGTCTTCGTTCGTAGGGTAATGAGGAGGGCGTGTTTTACCTCAGGAATAGCAGTCCAGCCAGAGTAGGCGAGGGGTAGGCTTTTAGGCCACAGTGACACCTTGTGGTGCCCAAACGAAATACAAGAAGTGCCTACATGACGTGCCTGTTGATAGTGTGGGATGAACGACTTAGATGGGCAATAAGGCCAAAATCTTATATCACGGGTTATTATTTCAATTATTGTTATTATAATTATTATTTCGGCTGGGAAGCGTGCAATTTGTGATCATGTGCATTTGCTGAAACTCGTGAAAATCGCTTCCTTAAGCACGCAGTTTTTTTTAGGTTTCACTTTCAACGCATACAAATGTTCCAAAGATTCAGGATAGATAGACGCATCAGTTGATTTGTTGCCTCACACCACTTCCCGTGTGGACAGCCACCGCTTCCAGTGGCATGCACAGGGGGATTTACACAGACTGAGAAATTCAAAAAGTGTTAGGCTGTGCCCCACGCTCCCCTACATCAGTTACCTGATTGTGATGTATGTTCACTAATAAATTACCACTATGTCAAAAAGACAGAAGCCCTCTGGTGCCCAGGGAAGAAAAAAAAGATAAGAAGAAGAAAAACGGGACAAAGACTAAAGTAATGTGATGTAATAAATGATGATCATATAAATAAACTAGCTGAGGTAAAGTTTGTGAACAAACTCTATTTAAAATAGGGTAATAACAATGTGTGGAGTTCCAGTGATCCATCATTTTTGCTATAGTTGTGTAGTATTTGGGTATTTATGGTATTTTTAATTTGAATTTTATGTCAAATTTAATTTAAAGATGTATGTTTCTCAGTTTAATTCTTGGTGATAATGTTAGAAAGGCTTGTTTAGTAGAACATTGCTGTCATTGCTGGAAATTGAACACTTCAAATTTATTTTAAAGAATAAACAGTAACATTACTGTATGCTAGAGAAGTGTTTAAACAAAATTGTATTCGTTTTGTGCATGAATACCAGATGTAATTATTCTTGCTGTCTGTGTTTAGTTTATAATGTGACTTAGGCAGCACCTAAATTTTTATAGTTTCACTGAAAACCATTTAAAATAAGGTTAATGTTCCATTAACAAAAATAATAAATACTGTTACAAATGTATTGTTCATTGTTAGTTCAAGTTAGCTAATACATACCTTATTGTGTTACCGTTTCACTATCATCAGCTTTTTTTTTTAATAAGAAAATGTAACACCCAACAGTCACATATACTCCTACATTTCTCTCTTCAGATGCACTTTTGTGAATGTTTGAACAAAATGATTATTGGTGGAATGGGCTGTGAGGCAAGGGACACCAGGTAAAATCTCGCCAGTCTTGGCCCTGCCAATCATATTCATTCATTCTCAATTACCCCCAACTCACCGCACATCTTAGGGGTCTGTTAAAACTCGATGGGCTCAGGAGAGGTGAGAGAATCGCTGAAAAACAAGTGATTTATACCTTTTTATGTCATATTTTGTAATATTTACGTTGTTCTATTTTTTGTATTATTTTGTACTGCCTTCCTAGCCTTCCTAAATGTCCCTGTCTACATGTGAAATGCATATTAAAATATTGTAATAAAATAATAAATAAAATAAAATTCTCAAGCTGGGCACTCAAAGTACACAAGCTGACCCGTGTGACCTGTAAAAGGGTGGTAAAGCTGTCACAGATGATCTCACATCACCTCAGAGTGACTGGGTCAACTTTAGTTTTCTGCACCTAACTTTCTAAGGGATTTTCTCCACTAGCACAAAACACTTGCTCATGTTCATAAACACACACTCACATACACACAATTTGTATACACACAGTGCATGTCTAAAGCCTGCTTGTCTTACTGCACTCCCTCTATTGTTGTCTTGAGGATGAGTACATCTCATAAGTACATACAGTTAACACACTGCGCTTAGCAGTTTCTTCACTAGGGTGGAACCTGAACAATCTTTGAACTCTGCTGGTGGTGATAGCTGGGACTGACACATATGCACTCTCCCACACACACCCTACCTCCTTCACCCACCCACAGAGTCCAAGAGGTCAGAGATGGGTTCAAAGGCACCATTCTCATTTGGACAACTCTAATCAATTCCTGCAGTGTCCTCTCTGGGTTCATCTCATCTCCATATCCATCCAAGATGTACCCAAGACCATGACCTCAAAGTCCAATACCATCAAGAGTCTCTGTGGTGTGACACGCTTTGGGTTTGAGGATATAGATGATAATGATGACAAGAAACCTCAGCATGCTGTGGCAGAGACTAATGCATCTGTGGCTTTTCCAGACCCTGAGCGAGTGCAAAATGGGACCCACTAGTGTAAAGAACTGCCATAGAAATTTGACGACTTTCGGTATTTAAGTGTGAATGTGTATTAATTGTAAAACATATGTAAAAATATTTAAATAAATTATAATAAGAGGAGCACAAGCGAGCTTGTATAAATAAATACACATAAAACACAAATAAATAAAATATAAATGAAGTATACCCAAAAACTAAATAGAATAAACAGAGCATAAACAAAATAAACATTGGCCTACTAATATTCATAAATGATAAGAAATGTAGGCTATTCTGCTTGTTAAGAATTGATGATCACAAGAAAAATTTGCATTAGACATTGGATCCGGGTCTGTAATTATTTAACGTAACATGCTAAATGTGGCTCATTTTTTCCTTATATGACTGTATGAGTCTGTCTGTTATCATGGGCATGATTGCATGTATAAAACAAGTACCACAGCAATAAATATTATGTATATACACTGCCCTCCAAAAGTTTGGAAACACCCCTGGCAAAGTGTGGTTTTGGACGATATCAGCATAAATCCTTATAATTTATTGGTGCAAATACATTAAAGTAACTATTATCATTATCACTGAAGACCAGCAATAATAATTTTTATAAATTTCATAAAATATTGCAATAAAATAATAAACAAAATAAAATACTCAAGCTGGGAACTCAAAGTACTCAAGCTGACCCATGTGACCTGTAAAAGGGTGGTAAAACTGTCGCAGATGATCTCATATCACCTCAGAGTGACCGGGTCAACATTAGTTTTCTGCACCTAACTTTCTAAGGGATTTTTGGCACAAAACACTTGCTCATGTTCATAAACACACACTCACACACACACAGTTTGTACAAAATCAAGCACCTAGGCATGCAGACTGTTTTTACAAACATTTGTGAAAGAATGAGTCGCTCTCAGGAGCTCAGTGAATTCCAGCGTGGAACTGTGATAGGATGCCACCTGTGCAACAAGTCCAGTCGTGAAATTTCCTCGCTCCTAAATATTCCACAGTCAACTGTCAGCTGTATTATAAGAACGTGGAAGCGTTTGGGAACGACAGCAACTCAGCCACGAAGTGGTAGGCCACTTAAACTGACGGAGCGGGGTCAGCAGATGCTGAGGCGCATAGTGCAAAGAGGTCGCCAACTTTCTGCAGAGTCAATCGCTCCATGTGGCCTTCTTGTGGCCTTCAGATTAGCTCAAGAACAGTGAGTAGAGAGCTTCATGGAATGGGTTTCCATGGCGGAGCAGCTGCATCCAAGCCATACATCATGAAGTGCAATGCAAAGCGTCGCATGCAGTGGTGTAAAGCACGCCGCCACTGGACTCTAGAGCAGTGGAAACGCGTTCTCTGGAGTGATGAATCGCGCTTCTCCATCTGGCAATCTGATGGACAAATCTGGGTTTGGCGGTTGCCAGGAGAACGGTACTTGTCTGACTGCATTGTGCCAAGCGTAAAGTTTGGTGGACGGGGGATTATGGTGTGGAGTTTTTTTTCAGGAGCTGGGCTTGGCCCCTTAGTTCCAGTGAAAGGAACTCTGAATGCTTCAGCATACCAAGACATTTTGGACAATTCCATGCTCCCAACTTTGTGGGAACAGGTTGGAGCTGGCCCCTTCCTCTTCCAACATGACTGTGCACCAGTCCACAAAGCAAGGTCATAAAGACATGGATGACAGAGTCTGGTGTGGATGAACTTGACTGGCCTGCACAAAGTCCTGAACCTCAACCCAATAGAACACCTTTGGGATGAATTAGAGCAAAGACTGAGAGCCAGGCCTTCTCGTCCAAAATCAGTGTGTGACCTCACAAATGCACTTCTGGAAGAATGGTCAAAAATTCCCATAAACACACTCCTAAACCTTGTGGACAGCCTTCCCAGAAGAGTTGAAGCTGTTATAGCTGCAAAGGGTGGACCGAGGTCATATTGAACCCTATGGATTAGGAATGGGATGTCACTTAAGTTCATATGCGCGTCAAGGCAGGTGAGCGAATACTTTTGGCAATATAGTCTATGTCAAAGTCAGACATGCCCCTTTGCCAGCTGTGATGCATGGTTACTGGTTTAAATTTTTAAAAGATTTTTGGGTCAGCACACCTTAATAGTTTCAACAATTGATTGCCAAATAAGTCAAGAATACAATGAATTTAGGCCCAGATTATGCAGAGCTGTAATAGCTGCTAATGGTGGATATTTTGATTAATCGAAAATTTACATTTTTTCTATGTATAAACTGTTTATGTAATAAAAGATGTTTTCATAAGTTTGTGTTGTCCCTTATCAGTGCAAAATTATCACAAATGAAAAAGGATTCATGCCAATATTGTCCAAAACCCCACTTTTCTAGGGTGTTTCCAAACTTTTGGAGGGCAGTGTAGCAGTCAAAACATCCGTTTTTACAGCTGCGGAAAGATATTGGGTCCCACTTTATATTAGGTGGCCTTAACTACTATGTACTTACATTTAAATTAATCATTTAATACAATGCACTTATTGTGTACATACGTTGTTACATTGTACTTATATTTTAAAAATACCTGCATGTAATTAAATCTGTAATTAATTTCTGTATTTACTTTTATAATTACACTGTTGACCCATCCCGTACACCTAAATCCACCCTTAAACCTACCCATACCACCAAACCTATCCTTAACCTTACCCGAAATCCACCTCAATAGCAGCAAAAGTGTTTTGCAATACAACATGAACACAATAAGTACATATTTTTATGTAAATACATAATAGTTAACACCACCTAATATAAAATGTGACCAGATATTGTTTGGATTCCATTTCTACCACAACTTCACTTTAATCTCTGTATCAATCTTTCATTTCAAATCATTTAAAAACAGTATTAATTAATGTGTAACAAGACTTCATTTCAAGAGACAGTATTAAGTGAATTCCAAAATCTAAACCGTAACAACAAAATCTAAACTGTAACAAGAAAGGTTTTCAGACTAGCTTTTTCTTTATTTACCAAAAATTATAAAGAACACTAAATTTGTTGTGCCTGTTTGCAGGGCGGCACAATTTGGCCAAAATGTCATTATTAATATGACCAATTTTGATGAATGTTATTACTAAATAAAAACATTAGACAAAACAAAATGATCATTATTGATATATTTTACAGAAAACTGCAGCATGACCTGTTAACATGCAAGAGGCCTAACTATAAATGTTTAGAAAGGTATAAGGATTTATTATAAATTATGATTAAAAATCTTTGAAAAAAAATACATAAATAAAAAATCTTATGCATTCACTGAGAGAGATGAAAACAAACTCCTCTACAATGGAGGAAAAACTGGAGGAAGTATTATTATTATTATTATTATTATTATTATTTTAGCCAAAATAATGTGTTGTGAGCATTATGAGTGCACACACATGTATTATAAGGATTCATTCATACAGGAAATCATAATATGGACAAAGGTATATGCTATCGCGTAGCTGAATAAAATTCAGATAGAGACGTTTTGACTGATGAAACATAGAGGCATATCTGTACGATTGCGACTAAATGGTTTAACTCTGATCTTTAAGCCATATCGGGTATTTTTATATGAATAAACTATAGATGCTATTACTGCCTCAAGCCAAAGTGGCAGACGGGTTTGGGAGCCTTACAGGATGCTTAGCTGAGGGATGGAAAGGCAGGAACCTCTGGGCCATGAAAGGATCTTCTGAGATCATGATGACCATCACATGGAGCTCAAAGTCGACTGTGACAGGGCATTTTGGGACTGCTAGACACTACCAAGGCAGTTTTATATATTTTATGCAGTTGTGTACTTACGTTATCTCAAAAGTTCTCAAGGATTTGTAAATCCAGAGAAATTCCAGTTTTAAATGTTAGGCTTGTTTGAGATGCGCCTCACCTCACCTTGCCCGAAATGTGGCGAGAGTAGGCGGCTGCATTGAGGGGAGGAGTGAAATAAGTGCGGTCAAGACGGACAGTTCTGACCTCTGGAAGTAGAACGGATACCTACAAGATCAAAAGTGGATATCACGTTATCACACTCAAATGCTGTGTTGCTGATAAACATGATATAATTTCAGCTCTGTTGTTTTTATATTAAAATAAATATGATGAACAAGACACTCAAAGTGCTTGCTATTTAATTCTATACGAAAGGCTTATTTAGCCATTCATTTTTACTTTAATACAAATGTGTATTTTCATGCATAATTTAAACACATAACCACATGATATTACATTAAAAAATAAAACATTTTAGAAAAGAACGGCAACATCACGGTTGTCTGAACCAATGAGCATTAAGCTGTGTCATTAGCCAGTCGTTTCCCATCGTGCTTTTGGTCAGTGCAGTCGGTGGAGAGCTGCTGCACCCAACTGCTCAATCCGACACAGACGCCTTGACGTCGCGAGTTTTTTGGCACACATCAGCATGACATCAGAGCAAGGCGGACGTAACTCAGACACATTTCAGATTTTGCTCATCTTAAACAAGCCTAATGATTCGTCCCTGGTCATTGTTGCCTATCAATGATTCAATATCGGCGCTATCTTCGGTTTCCGCTTATGAATATAACTATAACTTTTTTTTTAATATAACTTTTATCCAAATAATGTATAGTCCTACAAAGCTATTATTATCAGAGCATGTGAGCAGAGCATAGCGGGAGCAGATCAGTGGATGAGAGGGTAAGGTCATTTTACCAGCGTTGGCCAGTACAGCTCTACTACAGCATAGCACAGTAGCGCTACTGCAAACAGGAACACGTACACTACATAGAAACTTCCTATAGGCGCGTTATTTGAGCAGACTCTGTTTTTCCGGTGAGCATGAGTAGCGGTACACAAGCGGAACGCACATTCATAGAGTGGAATATTGAGCAGAAATCATGACAAATATTTACATATAAGTAAAAGGCTAATATTGAATCAAATTTCATGTTCTTTGCAGATAATTCATTACAATGACATAAAATACTGTTATGAAATGTACAGGTGAGTTAATAAAAAAGTAATACATTACCTCATCCATGAGCATGATCTGTGAAAATGACATCTCCCAACGTTCCATGCTCCATCATTGCGTCATCGAGTTTCGCATGTTATTGTTTTGAAAATGCGACCTCTAGCGGCGAAAACTTACATATTGTGCCTTTAATCTGCTTTAACTGTTAGTCTACATACAGGTAGAAACGCAAAAGACTGAGTCACGCTGTATTGCTCAGGCTGCACTGCAGTGTCTATTCACAGGCGCGATCTCACTACCGATCGGCACGGGGGCTTTGACCTGCTCCGTCTCCGACCTGGGCCGGTTCACCCCTCCTTAGACGACCTGGTGACCCCGAGCTCCCCCAGGAACACCATATCGATACCGAACTTAGTGCGGACACCCGATCTACGTAGTCCACTGCAGCCCAGCACCCCTGAGTTCAAGCGATCCGCCAGCCTCAGCCTCCCAGTAGCTTGGATTACAGGCGCGCGCCACCGCACCCGGCGTGAAATGAGAGTATGAGCGCTGCTACTGAATCTAGTGCTCACAGCGCCATCTAGTGTACCAAAGCAGAATACGAGACTGCCATTGCCTGTTGAACAGAGTAAACTTCAAACTTTTTAAGTATCTTCGGTATATTTTCAAAAATGTGTGGTTAGTACATTTCTAAAGTTCTAATCTTTAAAAAGATTCAGAAATATTTAGAAAGTTCTAATCTCTAAACAGATAATCAAAATGTAGTATTTTTAAACATTTGTACATACGTTAAATTCAAATTATTCAGCAGCTGTTGTTTTTATTCACTTAGTTTAATTCAATATAATGTAATGGTTAATCCATTAATTATTTGCTAAACCTTTAATAAACGTTTTATTTACCATATGTATGTATATTTATCAATTGTACACACATTTAGCCCTGTATTTTTTTGCGGCAAACTTTGCTGTTTAAATTCTTAGAAGAAATAAAACAATTAAGGGACTGGGGTCTCAGATACTGGCTGTGGTTGCAGCCCTGACAGGAACCTCTTTAACCAATGCATGTTCAGAAATGTCACATATCTTCCAAAGAGAGGCGATAGAGTACCAATCATTTGACACAACATACTACTGTTGTTGTTGTTGTTGTTGTTTAACACATAACACTTACAGTGGATACATACAACAGAAATATTGTGTGAGTTGGGTTGATGCAAAGCAATAAAGCATATACACAACCAGAATACAAAAGTACGGTGATATTCTACAAAAATAATTAGGCCAAAAAATAATAAATAAATAGAATGACATACAGTAGTGTCCCTTATGTTACTAAAAGTGCAACGCCACAAATGCCACTACTGAAAAGATAAAAAAAATTTTTAAAAGGTTACAAATTTGAAAGTGAGACTATGCCATTATCTGGAGTTGACAAGAAACGATTTCATTATTATGAATTCTTAATCAAGTAATTAATCTCTAAATCTTTCTTTCACTGTTAGTCCACATGCAGGTACAAACACAAAAGTCTGAGTCTCGCTGTATCGCTCAGGCTGCACTACAGCGTCTATTCACAGGCGCGATCCCACTACTGATCGGCACGGGGGCTTTGACCTGCTCCGTCTCCGATCTGGGCCGGTTCACCCCTCCTTAGACGACCTGGTGGTCCCGAGCTCCCCCAGGAGCACCATATCGACACCGAACTTAGTGCGGACACCCGATCGACATAGTCCACAGCAGCCCAGAACCCCTGAGTTCAAGCGATCCGCCAGCCTCAGCCTCCCAGTAGCTTGGATTACAGGCGCGCGCCACTGCACCCGGCGAGAGCTGAGAGTATCAGCGCTGCTACTGAATCTAGTGCTCACAGCGCCCTCTAGTGTAAGAAAACAGAACGTTAAGTATTTGTTAGGAAACTAAGCAAGAATACTAGCCCGGTTTATTAAGAGTTTTATTTATCATATGTATGTATATTTATTATATGTACGCATGTTTTACTCATTACTTATTTACTGCGGCAAACAACTGTTTGCTGTTCATATTCCTAGAAGAAATAAAAGAATTAAGAGACTGATTTCTGAGATGCCAGCCCTAACAGGAACCTCTGGAGCAGCTGTCCATGTTTTAGTGATATAACGTCTGGAAATTATGAAGTAGCTGTGACAGAAAACTCTCTTTCAACTGGAAGCTCCAGCACTGGGCCATGACAGAAACCCACTAGGAGGCCTCAGCAAACAACCAGTGGGCTGCAGGATGATTTAAATTTTTAAAATTAATATACTATCTGTAATACAATGCATACATTAATAAATTAAAATAATTTAATTAAAATGATACATTTCCCTACAATAACTATTGTTTCTGTTTGTTTTTCATTTTCCTTTTATAAAAATAATAAAACAAGCCATTGACCACTGATAGAGGAAACAGGAAAAGATAACAATAAGGATAAAATAACTATTATGCAAGTTGATATTCTGGCCATGTTTTTTTTTCCCCAAGCACACTGAACCTGACACCTTGTACTTCTCGAGACTTCAGGTAGGTTGCAGGTTGTAGTTGCAGTTCTGAAAAATGGTGCTACAGACAATAGTTCACACCTAATTCTTCACCTTAATTCCTTAAGTCTTTACTGTTAACATGCATCTTCTCCACCTGTTTTTTTTTTTTCTGACCTTGCTGACCCGGTGAGCATTTCGGTGTAACAGTGATCATAATTTAATATAGCAATTTCTGTTTTGCATTAGTTTAGAATATTTGGTGCATTTTACCCGTAAAGGAAAACTTGCTTAATAATTATATATTAATAATTATATACACCTGAGTAGTACAGGTAGAAACACAAAAGTCTGAGTCTCACTGTATCGCTCAGGCTGCACTACAGTGTCTATTCACAGGCGCGATCCCACTACTGATCGGCACGGGGGCTTTGACCTGCTCCGTCTCCGACCTGGGCCGGTTCACCCCTCCTTAGACGACCTGGTGGTCCCGAGCTCCCCCAAGAGCACCATATCGACACCGAACTTAGTGCGGACACCCGATCGACATAGTCCACTGCAACCCAGAACCCCTGAGCTCAAGCGATCCGCCAGCCTCAGCCTCCCAGTAGCTTGGATTACAGGCGCGCGCCACTGCACCCGGCGAGAGCTGAGAGTATCAGCGCTGCTACTGAATCTAGTGCTCACAGCGCCATCTAGTGTAGGAAAACAGAACACTACACTGCCATAAAGCTCTTTGCAGATTGAACTTCATGGTGTTTAAACATATCCATACAGATCAGCAAAAATCTAGTTTTTTTTATTTTAATTTAAAACATTCAACTGATATTATTTAATTATTTTACTTTAACGCATCTGACTATCGTTTAATCCAATTTAATGGTTAGTACATGAATCATTTGCTGTAACTGTGGAGTTTTAGCTGGTTTATTAACTGTTTTATTTATCATATGTATGTATATTTATCATATATACGCACATTTTACTAATTACTCACTTAAAACAAGTAGTTTTGTCCTAATTACAGCAGAAATATTGGAGGAAATATTGTAGCTTATGTGGTGAAACCGTCTCCAGTCTCACAACATACACTGTCTGCATAACTATTATGCAAGTTGTCATTCTGTTTTTTTTTCCAAGCACATTTGACCAATTCCACATCAATCTTAACTAATATTAGCTTTGTATTTAATCATTTATAAGTGATATATAATTGTTAACAAGGGCTGGAAGTGAAAAATGCCTTATACTCAGGTGTGCATAATTAGGCAGGTTTTCTTTTACAGATAAAATGTGCGAAAAAGGAGATTTAACTGACACTGAAAAGTCAAGAACTATTAAATGCCCATGAGAAGTATTCCAAAATAATGTAATAAACAAACTGCAACATTAAATCATGTGGACAGCGAAATGCTCATCGGGTCAGCAGGGTCAGAAAAAAACAGAACCAAAAAAGACACATATTAACTGTAAAAGAATTAAGAATTAAGGTGAAGAATTAGGTCCCTTTCTCCAGCGTCACCATTTTCCAGAGCTGCAACCTACCTGGAGGTTCCAGAAGTGCAGTGTGTCAGGTTCTAAGAGACTTTACTTGGATTAAAAAAAAAAAAAATCCTAAAATATGACCCCCACTTAATAAGAAAAACATGCTAAAGATTTTGAAATACATGAAGGCTGATTTTTATAGGCTTTATAGATATTAAAACGTTTATTATATAATGTGAGAAACAGCGCCTCCATCTGGTCATGGAATGCAGACACTGAATATGAACAGAAATATCACATATCTTCCAGAGAGAGGCGATGTAGTGCAACGCCCAAAATGCCACTACTGAAAAGATACATTTTAATTTTAATAGTTTAATGTTCAAAATTTTTAAGTGAGACAATGTAATTATCTAGAGTAGACAAGTAAGAGTGAAGATTAATTGATTTCTAAATCAATCTTTCATTGTTAGTCCAGATGCAGGTACAAACACAAAAGTCTGAGTCTCGCTGTATCGCTCAGGCTGCACTACAGTGTCTATTCACAGGCGCGATCCCACTACTGATCGGCACGGGGGCTTTGACCTGCTCCGTCTCCGACCTGGGCCGGTTCACCCCTCATTAGACGACCTGGTGGTCCCGAGCTCCCCCAGGAGCACCATATCGATACCGAACTTAGTGCGGACACCCGATCGACATAGTCCACTGCAGCCCAGAACCCCTGAGCTCAAGCGATCCGCCAGCCTCAGCCTCCCAGTAGCTTGGATTACAGGCGCGCGCCACTGCACCCGGCGAGAGCTGAGAGTATCAGCGCTGCTACTGAATCTAGTGCTCACAGCGCCCTCTAGTGTAGGAAAACAGAATACTAGACTGCCATGAAGCTCTTTGCAGTGTGAACTTCATGGTGTTTAAACATATCCAATCAGATCAGCAAAAATCTAGTTGTTTATTTTTTTATTTAAAACATTCAACTGAAATTATTTAATTATTTTACTTTAACGCATCTGACTATCGTTTAATCCAATTTAATGGTTAGTACATGAATCATTTGCTATAACTGTGGAATTTTAGCTGGTTTATTAACTGTTTTATTTATCATATGTATATATGTATGTATATTTATAATATGTACGCACGTTTAACTCATTACTCATTTAAAACAAGCGGTTTTGTCCTAATTACAGCAGAAATATTGGAGGAAATATTGTAGCTTATGTGGTGAAACCTTTGAAAATTGTTTTGGACAAGCAAGTCAAAACAGTTAAAAACCACTGATACAGGAATCAGGATAAGATAATAATAAGGATAAGACTGATTAGTTGGAAATAGTTTTTAATATATGCACAGTGTGTGCATAACTATTATGCAAGCTGTTATTTTGTTTTTTCTCCAAGCACATTTTACCAAGTCCACATCAATCTTAACTAATATTAGTTTTGTATTTAATCATTTATAAGTGATAAATAATTGTTAACGAGGGCTGGAAGTGAAAATGCAGGTTTTCTTTTACGGATAAAATGTGCGAAAAAGGAGATTAAACTCACACTGAAAAGTCAAGAACTATTAAATGCCCATGAGAAATATTCCTAAATAATGCAATAAAAAAACGGCAACATTAAATCATGTGGACAGTGAAATGCTCATTGGGTCAGCAGGGTCAGGAAAAAAAACAGAACCAAAAAAGGACACTTATTAACTGTAAAAGAATTAAGAATTATGGTGAAGAATTAGGTGTAAAACCATCAGGAACCTTTTCTCCAGCTACCTGGAGCTTCCAGAAGTTGCAGTGTGTCAGGTTCTCAGAGACTTTACTCAGATAAAAAAAAAAAATCCTAAAAAATGACCCCACTTAATAAGAATAACATTCTGAAGTGTATAGAAATACATGAAGACTGATTTTTATAGGCTTTATATACATGTAAACATTTATTATATAATGTGCGAAACAGAGCCTCCATCTGTTCATGGAATGCAGACACTGAATATGAACAGAAATATCACATATCTTCCAGAGAGGGGCGATATAGTGCAACGCCCAAAATGCCACTACTGAAAAGATACATTTTAATGTCAATAGTTTAATGTTCAAAATTTTTAAGTGAGACAATGTAATTATCTGGAGTCGACAAGTAAGAGTTAAGATTAATTCACTTCTAAATCAATCTTTCATTGTTAGTCCAGATGCAGGTACAAACACAAAAGACTGAGTCTCGCTGTATCGCTCAGGCTGCACTGCAGCGTCTATTCACAGGCGCGACCCCACTACTGATCGGCACGGGGGCTTTGACCTGCTCCGTCTCCGACCTGGGCCGGTTCACCCCTCCTTAGACGACCTGGTGGTCCCGAGCTCCCCCAGGAGCACCATATCGACACCGAACTTAGTGCGGACACCCGATCGACATAGTCCACTGCAACCCAGAACCCCTGAGCTCAAGCGATCCGCCAGCCTCAGCCACCCAGTAGCTTGGATTACAGGCGCGCGCCACTGCACCCGGCGAGAATTGCGAGCATTAGCGCTGCTACTGAATCTAGTGCTCACAGCGCCCTCTAGTGTAGCAAAGCAGAAATTTTCTGTGTTCATAGAAAAGAAATCATTAGGTCCATTGATTAAAGATCATTTCGTTGCTGGAAAAAATAAAACGAACGTAATATAAAATAAATAAATAAATACAAACTTTTTCATTTTAATTTAGTTTAACTTGATGTTAAATAGTAAAATGGAAATTCATTAAAACTATAGATATATTTTTTAAAACAACAAAAATGACAAAAACACAACCAAAAAAATTACTAAAACTAACTAAAATAAACATAAAAACATAAACTATTAAATTAAATAATTTAAACTATTAACAAAAGCTAGTATTTCAATGGTACTAAAATAACACTGCAGTATAATAGTAGTTTTAATGCACTCAGTCATCTCCATTTTATTATTGTTATTACTATTTTGTTCTGTTTAGCCTTTCCCTTTTATTTGTATTATTCTTTTTCACTTGTCTCCTTTTTGTATTTTTTTTTTTTAATTGTGTGTGTTTTAAAGCTTTGGCAATTTTGTATGAAAACTGATCAGTACTTTGAAAACGTAATATTCTTGAACTATTTAACTATTAACTATCTGTAACAATATTCATTTATTTAATTCTATTAATAATGTCCGACTGTCTACATGCAAATACCACTGAATATTTTTTTTCTTTTTTTGTGATAAAAAATAAATAAAACAAAACTACAAGAAAGAGGAAAAATCAAAGGATAAACAAAACTATAGGCTATACAACAAAGCTCATCTGTCGGTCATGATGCTTCAGAAATCATTCAGATATGCTGATTTGTTGTTCAACAAACATTTTATTATTATTACTTTTATTATTATCAATTTTTAAAACAGTTGAATACATTTTTTTCAGGATTCTCTGTAGGGGTGTTATAGAAATGAATACTTTTATTTAGCATGTATGCTTTAAATTGATCAAAAGTGATTTATAATGTTACGTAAGATTTCTATTTCAGGTAAATGCTGTTCTTCTTAACTTTCTATTTATCAAAGAAGACTGAAAGAAATAATATTTAGCTGTTTTAAATAATAATAATAATAAAAATAATGTTTTCAGAATATTAGAATGATTTCTGAAGAAACATGTAAAACTACATTTTAAAATATATTCAAATAGAAAACAGT
>VONZ01002290.1:0-58368 GCA_012976165.1 Labeo catla
AAAATAATTAGTTGTGTAAGACAACAAAATTTACTTTAAGAATTACGTCTTTTCTCAGGTAGTTTGGATGTTTTTCTGCCTTGCTACATGTTTGGGTCATGATCAGTAAGTTGCATTCGCCCAAACTGATTTGCCAAAATCAAAACACTGACAGTGAAGGGAACTGCAGTTAGAGCGCGAGCCCTGCTCGCTGTGAAACGGGAGCAGCCGGCAGAGGATTCCGCTTGGTCTTAAAGCGTTCCCCAAATGGCTACGTCCACAATTTAAAACAATAATTTGCGCCAAAAAAAATGTTTTATTTTTTTTTTAATTGAGAATGTGTTATTCATATGGTCTGGTGGTCATATGGCGCATGCCTGCGAATACGGGAATCTGTGTTACAGCTTACATACGGGGTGCTTCTTGATGCCTTAAATAGCATTGTAATGCCCCATAGTATTATATTCAACCCCAGTGGCATGACAGTATAATTAATAATAATAATAATGATACAAGTACTTTACTAAAAATCATGAATATACATAAATAAATAAATAAATAAATAAAATAAAGAGTCTTAGTCTGGTATCTTGCGTATATGGCCAATACAGCATAATTTTTTTATAACAAGATTTTGGCCAAATGTATTACACAAACGAAAAAACGTTTGTTTTGTAGAAGATATAACCAGGCTAGAAAACAAGACTAGGAAAAACTAACTAGAAAACACGACTGAATTAGACAAGGTGGCTCTGTACGGCAGCTAACACAAAGAGTGTGCTAAACACAGTCCAATACTCGGCCCAGAATAGTGGGAAGGGCCTTGTATTTATGTCGTTCGTGATTGGCTGCAGCTGTATGAGTCATAAGCACAATGAATGATGGGAAATGTAGTCCGGGGTGTGGTGCAACAGTCTGTGTAATGTGAAATGACAAGGAGACCTCTGGTGGCGAGCGGACTGACGTACAGGACCAGATTCATGACAAATACATTCATAAATAATGTAGGCAAAAATACAGGTGAAAAAAGCTAATGTTTAAAAAAATATAAACATTTAAAACATATCTATAGGCTAGTTCCCTTCTAAAATATAGGTCACTGTGTATAGTATTACTGTGTATTTTTGTGTTTTTCATTGTATACTATTATATACATTTGTTATTATAGATAATTACTAGTATAACTCACCTATGCCATGTTTGGTCTCTTAGAATTCGTATTTTGATGATCTAAAAGATGGTGTAAATTAGATGTTGATACCTATGCAACATATTAGTGTTTTAAGAAACCTTTGTAGTTTTTGCATCAACACCCAATTGAATTACATATGCAAAATACCATGCTCACAGACAAAGAGTCGTAAACTTTCCCTCCAAAAGTGAAAGTCACCATTAGCTCTTTGACCTCCTGGAGGCATAGCCTCCAGAGACCTTAAAGGCATCAAGCGAGTAATCGCCTTCTTTTCATCCCTCTCTCTTCTGCAAAATCTTCCGTGTGGAAGGACTCACGGGGAGCCTAAGCCAGCACAGGGCGTGCCCGGCGGGCCCAACAGGCCCCAATATATAGAGCTGTGGCTCTCGACCACAAAATTTTGGTGCGTTTTCTTTTTAGTTTCTTCACTCATCTCACATGACTGACTTGTCAGTCAGTGGTTCTTTTAGAACCTGAGAAGATGAGCTAGAACTCTTTGGGACATCCCTAAGCTTGCGCCAGGCCTTGCGGCCTTTTCTAACTATTCCCCAAAGATCACATTCCGATTTGAGCTACATGCTCTAATGCAATAGTACTTTAAGAAAGTTATTTTCTGTGACCAGGAAAATATCAGTTCTTACGCCGGTTTCACACTGCACGCATAAGCAGGACGTAAGCAGCGCGCAGCCATTTTGCTTTCACACCGGCAGCATTTGCAGCACGCACCTGAACCACGTCTTTTGTACAGACTTCACTATAATGGGTAAGTTGGCATTGCTTTATTTCCATGTAATTGAGGTCAAGAAGCTTATTTTCTTACTAAATTATTTTTTTGAAACTTAGGTTTCATCTGTGTTTTTGTTGACTTTGTTTTGCATGTAGTGAGAGTTGACAGAAGAAAGGCAATCACGCTATATATGTTATTAAGAAGACTACGAAAAAGGACGAGATGCAGACTTTGGGTTCACCAACGAAGGAAAGAATGTGGTGCTTATTACCATCTTGTGGCTGAACTGTTGATCCTGACCGGCACCTGAACTACTTCAGGATGAGTTCTGAGCAAATGGAGCATATTCTTTCCCTGATTGGAGGACAACTCACCAGGCAAACAACAAACTACAGGCAGTCAGTTGAACCCAAGCAGCGACTTGCAGTTATATTGAGGTAAGATAAACATAAATTTTATGGTAATTATGTATGTATACATTTTTAAATATGTATATTGCATATATTTAAAGCATTTAATTTTTTTGTTGGAAGAAATTACTTTAGATTGAAACCTTTTTGCACTTGTTTCAAATGGCAAAGAAATAACTTTGACTAGGGTACATCCAGTAAAAAAATGTTTATTAAATAATCGTTCCAAATATCACAACAAAGGCATGCACAAAGTTAGAATAAACATACATGTTTAAAAATTTGGTTACATAACCAATAGTACAAAAAAACCCATCATTAAACTGAAACTGCCGAACTATTACTCAACTAATTAGTTTTTGATTAAAAAAAAAAACCTTTGTAACTGTAAACTGTAGCTACCACATTACACAGAGGAATGCGGTTCAGGCATGGAGGACACTGGGGGAGGTGTGACATGGTGGGGGTGATGGGTTTGTTCCTCGTGGTAGGTGGGTGTGGGGTGAATAGGCTGAAATCCAGATGAATGTGGGTGCTGGCTACCTCTGCTAGGGAACACTGTGTGGGCTGTTGTAGCTTTGTGGCCTCTGACCTTCATCTTCCAACGCCAGGTCAGCCAGGTAGGTCATTATCTGTATTTGTGCCCTGTTACGGTTTCTGGGAAGCAGCCTGTTCAGTTTTGGAACTAAACTAAGTGCAAAATAATACATTTTTTCATCCTGTCTGGGCACTATTGGTTGCGCCGGTGCAGTGGGTTGTTATTATGTCCAATAACTCTTGCTCAGTAGTAGTTGGGGAAATTGTTCTTCTCCGTTTCTGTCTGTGTTGTTGGCTGTCAGTCATCAGTGCTTGAACGGGGGGGTTGGCTCTTTGAGCTGTTGTTTGTGGTGTGTAGGTACTAGGTACTAGGCACTGGTGAGGGGTAGCTGATCTTTCACCTGCCAGTAAGGATGTAGCAGACCTCTGTAGCAGGAAGGGGGCTGACAGGTGTAGTGAATTCAGACAACTCTTGTTCCACATCCTCCTCAGTCACAGTCATGTCCAGAGGTGCCAGCTCACTCTGCAAAGTGTTTCTGGAACTACAAATTCATTAATATAATTAAAGTATAATTAACGGTATTAATACATTGGTATCAGAAATCAATTATTGTAACTAACTAACTTAATATTTTGTACTAATTGTCCATAAAACAAATAAAAATAAAATATATGAAGGAAAATATGAGGTCAACAATGACATACTAACCTTCTAGGCTGCATGTATGGCAGCAGAAATGACATTACTCTCTCGTACTTCCATTCCCTGACTGTGCCACCTGCAGAACCACTGGGCAAATTTTTTTTTTGCTTCTTGTTTCTGACAAAAGCGTCTCTCAGTGCCTTTCATCTTCGCTTGCAGTCATTCACTGTAAAAAAAATAAAAAAAATAACACAAATTTTTGTTTAATATGACAACTTATACATGTTGCACCCAAAAAATAAAAAAGCTATATTTGTTTATGTCATCCACAGATATCTGGCAACTGGAGAGAGCTTCACCAGCTTGGCTTTCCAGTACCGTCTGGGCATAAGCACCGTTTCTGAGTCTGTCCATCTGACCTGTCGAGCTATAGAACAGCAAATGATGGCATCACAGTTCCTTTGAAATTTTGGGAGAAATTGAACTTCACAAACTCCCTAGGTGGTATCGATGGGAAACATATTACCATTGTGTCAAATGGTACCATTGTGGCAAATTCCTCCCATGCTTTTTCCTTCGCCTGCAAGTCTTTATACAGCAAATGTTGAGGATCATAAATGACTGTATGTTTCTCAACTTCTACGATGAGACGAGTGTCGTCCATGATGGTCTTCTTGGCAGTTGCACTCTGAAAACTACCCGCCTGTGACACGTGCATTTGTTTACAAGCGTCATCATGATGTCAGCATGAAACCTGTTCTTATGGCAACATGTAGTTGTAATAATAAATATAGGCTATACAGGTCCTTTTCAAAAAATTAGCATATTGTGATAAAGTTCATTATTTTCTGTAATGTACTGTTGGATTACAAATTTCTAAAAGGTTATGTATATTGTGATTTAGCAGACAGCCCAAGCCCTGAGACGATAACCTTTTGTCTTTATACATTTCCTGAGCATCTGGCAGGTTTCCCAAGTTAAGTGTGAAGTCTAAGCTCAAGGTACAACCGTGCCTTTTGTTTAGCACCTTTGCATTTGAATGACACTTGTATGCTAAATAGATCAAGGCTGGGAAAAATCTTTTACTGGGCTGATTTCCTGTATCACATTTGCATGCTTTGTTTAGATTGATTCCACCTCTATGTACTCCGCCTCCTTCAAACCTATATACTTTGCTGTGCTGAGATATTGTCAGACTTTTGAGGACTGCAGAGCTACGCAGCGCATTCTCAATAAAGAATTCTGCTGAAGATACCCAAGAGTCTCCTGGTCTTCGCTTCTGAGTTTCCAACAGTTTTGGTGCCGTGACCCGGATAGAGCTCCTCACCTGAATCCAGATTGAAGCTCAACAAGCTCAACAAAGATCTGACTTCGTTCCAGACTGAATCTTTCTGTACCAAGGGTTGGTGAGTATCACTCTATCCAAAAGAACCATTAGAAGCCAGTACATGTGGTTATCCTCTGCGCCGCCAGAGAAGTGTTAACAAACAGCTGCAGGGTTTGTTTAACAGACAAGTTATCCTCTATTTCAGGTAGAGAAGATTAGCATTACGTGCTAATATCAGTTATCCTCTATTTCAGGTAGAGAAGATTAGCATTACGTGCTAATATCAGTTATCCTCTATTTCAGGTAGAGAAGATTAGCATTACGTGCTAATATCTGTTATCCTTTGTTTCGGCAGAGAAGAATTGTTTATCCTCTATTTTAGGTAGAGAAGATTAGCATTACGTGCTAATATCTGTTATCCTTTGTTTCGGCAGAGAAGAATTGTTGATCCTCTCTTCAGAGAGAGAAGTTTAGCGTAAAGTGCTAATATCTGTTACCCTCTGTTTAGGCAGAGAAGACTAGTGTAAAGTGCTAGTAGTTTGTGTTGTCTTCTGTTAATTCAGTAAAGGTTAACTATAGTTGATCTGTGTTAACAAGCGTACCCTCTGTTGATCAGAGAAGTTTTAGTGTTGTGATTGTGTGGTAACAAAGAAACTCACAAAATGGTTAGAAAGAACGCTAGGCTGATCCCCACAACTGAAAAAGGTGGTCTCGCAACTCCTTTGTGGTCAGATAGTGAATTCAAATCACTGTTAGGAGTGCAAATGAACCTAATAGTAACTGAAAAAGTTAGACAAGAATTGACTAAGAAATATGAGATCCATCCAGACAAGACTTGGTCTGTAGATGAGTGTAAAAAAGTACTTGGAGCATGTATTCGTAAGAACAATGTGAAAGGCATTATCTGCTGCCACAGAGAATTTGGTTTAGCGCTAGCTACACAACAGTCTCAGCGTAACTCAGAGCTAGAGGAACAGAACAAAGAGCTCCGGGCTAGAATATCCGCTTTGACTAAGAAATTGAACCGCAACAAAGCTTTAGAAAAAACTGATATGGAAGTTAGTCAGCCTGATAACATTTATCCTGACTTACAAGCTTTCTTTGAAAAAGATGTAGCCATCCAATCATTAACTGATGTGCCTGTAGATTCGGTGAAGGTATGTGGTGCTAGGAGAAGATCTCAGGGAATTGAGGGAATTGAAAGTGTTCCTCCCAACTCTGCTGTTGTCCAGGTTCAAGCAATTGCAAAAATGCTGGAACCTAAAGATATAGAGAGATTGTCCCAGGACTTACCCTCAGCACGCACAAATTTTTGTGAATTTAGAAGAGCACTGATTAGCAAAATGCGTCTCTACGACATGTCATTAGTAGAAGTCACACAGCTGATGTCACAAATTCTAACTGAATCTGAATTCAACAGTTTTGAGTCTGCTGTTACTTCTGAACTACGACATGCCAGTAAAGCGGATTTGAGAGAAGGTGTTTTGAAAATTATAAAGAATATTATGGGACCCAAAATAGACTGGTCCAGAATCACTAACTGTGTACAAAAGAAAGAGGAAACTGTAAGTGAATACACTGAGAAGTTTTGCCAGTCAGCTGTAACTTACAGTGGAATAGTTGATGATCCTGAAAGTGTGCTAGATGACAAGGGACCCTTAGTCCGCATCTGGTCAGATGGCCTTGTAGCTGAGTACAGAAAAGCCTTGCCATTCCTAGATCTAACTTGGTCTAACAAAACTCTCAGAAGTAACTTAGACACGTTAGCTACTTGGGAAAGAGATTCTGATGTTAAGGCAAAAGTGAGAGTAGCAGCAGCTACGTTTAGCACAACAAATCGAGACAAGAGATGGTCTAAAAAAGAAGGGAAATGCAATTATTGTGGAAAACTAGGACATTGGGAGAAAGAGTGTAGGAAGAAGTTGCAAGATAATAAAAGAAATGCTATGCATAATTCTGCTCCTTCTCAGCCCGCCTACAACCCTGAAGTAGTTCCACCAATGACCAGTGAAACGTTAGGACAGCTTGCTCAGGCTCTTCTAAGAGCACAAAAAGAGCAGGAAAAAAACTAATTGTTGGGGCTGTGAGTAGCTACCTTTCCCCTGTAATACATCACAATGACAAAAGAATTTTTGTGAAAGGTAGCATACAAGAGAAAGAGATTGACTTTTTGCTTGATACAGGTGCAGAAATCACAGTAGTTCCTACAAAATTGGCTAAAGATTTAAACATTCCGTACAAGAAAATTAAACTTTGTTTAACTGGTGTAGTAGGTGAAGATTCTGTTTTGTATGAAACTCCACCCATAGAGGTACAATTAGGCCCGAAAACTCTGACTACAAAATTGTTATGTGCTCCATTAAATACAGGTGCAATTCTAGGCATGGATCTACTGAGACAAGTACATTTAACTTTAGACATGTCCTCAGAATCTGCTAGCATAAAAATTGCTTCAGCACAAGTTTCTACCAGTAATGCAATCACTCCTGAGTATGCTTTCTTACAGAATCATCCAATTTGGGCTAAAGACAAAGATGATTGCGGGTTTCTCACAGGTGTAGAACCAGCCAAATTAACAGGAACCGCCCCTCCTGTTACCAAACAATACCCAATCAGTAAGGAAGCTATACAGGGAGTCAAGCCTATTGTAGAAAAATTGCTGAAGCAAGGAGTGCTCGTTAAAACCAATAGTCCCTGTAATTCACCTATATGGCCCATCAAGAAAGCCAATGGGTCATGGAGACTCACAATAGACTACAGAGTAGCCAATAAGCATACTGAAAAAATCACCCCCCTAGTAGCCGATCCATCTACAATTTGTAATGGCTTACCATTAGATTGTAAGGTTTTTTCAGTAATTGATATGTCTAATGGATTCTTTTCTGTACCCTTGCACGCTGACAGCCAGCCATGGTTAGCTTTCACAGTTGACTATGAACAATATCAGTGGACACGTTTGCCCCAGGGATTTCAAAATTCCCCAACCATATACCATCAGGCTCTCAGACGTGATTTGTGTGACCCAGAATGTCCAGTCAAACAGTCCACTATGATTCAATATATCGATGATATTTTATTTGCCTCAACAGATCATGAGGTACATCAAACTGAATTGACAGCATTGTTGGACTATTTGCAGAAAAAAGGACATAAATGTAGCTTTCACAAAGCTCAAATTGCTAAAAATCAAGTTACATTTCTGGGTCAAACAATTGGTACAGGAAATAGATCCATTACACAGGATCGAGCCGCTTCAGTCAAAGCAATACCTCCGCCTACTAACATTAAAACACTAAGATCATTTTTAGGAACAGCAGGTTACTGTAGACCTTGGATTGAAGACTATGCCTCGATTGCTCAGCCACTCTATGACTTGTTGAAAGGTCAGGTTAGAGATTCCGATACAGTTTGTATGGAAGAAATTCACCTCAAAGCTTTCAATGATTTGAAGAGAGCATTATGTCAAGCGCCAGCATTAGGAATTGCCCAATCTGATAGGCCCTTTGTGCTTTATGTTCATGAACACTTAGGCTTTATGACTGCATGTCTAATGCAAGATCATGGGGGCAATTTACGCCCAATTCATTACTATTCTGGCAAACTTGACATAGTCGCTCAAGGTATGGGCCCATGTCTCAGAGCAGTACAGGCAGTTCATCTAGCTCTTCAGGCCTCATCAGGAATGGTGTTAGGACAGACTGTAAATGTAAGATGCCCTCATGCAGTGTCTGCACTAATGAATCAAGCAAAAGTCACTTCTGTCACCTCCTCTCGTTGGGGAAATTGGTTAACAACCCTCACAGCCCCGAACATTGTTTTACAGCGTGCACCAGTCACAAACCCATCCTCATGTATGATGTCTGCAATGACTGAAGTTGTCTTAGAGGATGAAGGAGAAATGGCTCATGATTGTGTTACGCTTACATACACACCTACAAGTGAAATAACAGAAACTCCCATAGATAATGCCGAATTGGAGTTGTATGTTGATGGTTCAGCTCAAGTTATTGAAGGTAACAGACGAGCAGGTTATGCAGTAACTTCTACCACTGAAGTCGTAGCTTCAGGTCGTCTTCCAGATCATTTTTCAGCTCAAGCTGCAGAACTAGTAGCCTTAACTAGAGCATGCACGCTAGCGTCAGGATCAACTGCAAATATCTACACTGATTCCAGGTATGCTTTTGGGGTAATTCATGATTTTGGTATCATTTGGCAAAGTAGACAGTTTTTAACTTCTGCTGGATCACCCATTAAGCATGCTGGATTAGTGAAAGATCTAATGTTTGCCATGAAACTTCCAAAGAAATTAGCTGTGATCAAAGTGAAAGCACATCTCACAACTAATACTACGGAAGCTAAAGGTAATGCTCTTGCTGATGTAGCTGCTAAACAGGCTTGTTCATATGCAAATGTACAGGTGTGTTCAGGTAGTACAGCACAGAAGACAATTCTGCCTCCTGAATCAATCATTGATCTGTACAAAGACGTTCCTTTATATGAAGCATGGACATGGTTAGACAAAGGAGCCACAGTGGATTCATCTGGTTGCTGGACCAAAGGAGGAAAATATGTTGCTCCCGAATCACTGCTGCCATATTTGGCTCAACAAATACACAATTTGGGTCACAGTGGTCCAGCAACAATGAATCACAGGTTCTCAAATCAATGGTGGAATCCAAAATTCAGAAATGTAGCCACTGAAACAGTCAAGAGATGCGTTACATGTCAAAAAAATAATGATGTGCCAGCAGCAACTACAGCAGCAACACATACCCCAGCTCCACCAGGACCGTTTCGTCACCTACAAGTTGATTACATATCATTGCCTCCTTGTAAGGGAAAAACTGACGTTTTGATAGTAATAGACAAGTTCTCAAGATGGATAGAAGCTTATCCAACAGGGCGTGCCACAGCTGCACATACTGCTAAATGTCTTGTCACTGATTTCATTCCCAGATGGGGATTACCAGATAGCATTGACTCAGATCAAGGAACCCACTTCACAGGACAGGTAGTCAAGGAAGTGTCTAAAATGTTGAAAATTAAGTGGAATCTCCATTGTCCTTATAGGCCACAAGCATCGGCGCAAGTCGAACGTGCAAACAGATCAATCAAAACCAGGCTAAGCAAAATGCATCAGGAAGGAGTAGTATGGGTCGAAGCGCTGCCAGCGGTACTGTGTAGTCTGAGAGCATCACCTAACAGATCAGTAGGTCTAAGCCCTCATGAGATTATTACAGGACGCCCAATGCAGATGCCAGGTGTGATTGATCTTAGAAATGCTGATGTGCACATTGCCTCAGATGCCCTGATCACTTATTGTGAAAACCTTACAAAGGCAGTACAGAGTTCCAGAGAAAGAGTTGAGTCATGTTGGCAGAATCCACCAGAAGGTGGACACACAATCATTCCAGGTCAGTGGGTTATGATAAAGTCATTCAAAAACAAACCATTAGAGCCTAAGTGGCACGGACCACATCAAGTGATGTTGATTACAGCAGCTGCAGTTTTGTGTCAGGGAAGGAAAACCTGGACTCATGTGTCACACTGTAAAGTTGTTCCCCCACCTACAGGGATAGGATAGGACACACAGAGCAGTGAGGAGCCCAGGGAAGAACCGAATGCAACAGGCTTCGGGGGCCAACCCTGAGGTGAAGACTTCCTCATAGGCCTTCCCCATCCACTAGTCCATCCTTACCTCACTGTTCTTTAGGTGTCACAGGAATTAAGAACTAGGGAAAGAAGGAACAACAAGACTAGACTCAGATTGAACAGAGGCTACAACTCTATTGTTTGCAGCCTTTTACAACAAATACTGCTCTGTCGTCTTTTGTTTTCTTTCTTACTCTGTGCAGATACCCCTTGATGGCTGTCCCGAGACCCATACACATCGACCCCCTCACCTGTGTATGAAGCTACAAACTTTAAAGGACAACTAGACCCACTGCCGAGCCAACTGTCACGGAAGACAGAACATAAAAAAAAAAAAACACAACGCAGAGAATTAAATGAAAGAACTTCAGTCATCCATCAACATGATCAAGATTGCCGTTCTAGTAATCATCGTGAACATCGCACAAGCTATAGACTCCAGAAACAACATATTCTTAGAACTGATGAATATGTCAAGAAATGCCTTGTTTGCTGGAAAGAACGTTTGCATGAACAAAGTCCAACGAGACATTCTTGATCTTTCAGAAAAACTACACCAAATGACTGAAGATAATTCTTCATGGTTCGGAGAACTGTTAGGTAAACCCTGGCTGTGGATCAAGGAAATAGCAATTCTGCTGCTATTCTTCCTACTGGTATACTATCTATGCGTCCACAGTATCAAGTGTTTCATTCAACAAATGACTCATGACCATCATGAGGAAACAACAGTTCCAACCAGAAAAGACTATTACCCGTAAGAACTTCACGGACCCTAGAAGCATGTTTGTTTCTGTGTCAGCATGCTTTTCATCACTACAAACAATCAACACAGAACTTTTTAAGTGTCTAAATTTGTATTTTATGAGAGTTTTTTTTTAGAACTCTCAAAGGAGGAATTGTTGGATTACAAATTTCTAAAAGGTTATGTATATTGTGATTTAGCAGACAGCCCAAGCCCTGAGACGATAACCTTTTGTCTTTATACATTTCCTGAGCATCTGGCAGGTTTCCCAAGTTAAGTGTGAAGTCTAAGCTCAAGGTACAACCGTGCCTTTTGTTTAGCACCTTTGCATTTGAATGACACTTGTATGCTAAATAGATCAAGGCTGGGAAAAATCTTTTACTGGGCTGATTTCCTGTATCACATTTGCATGCTTTGTTTAGATTGATTCCACCTCTATGTACTCCGCCTCCTTCAAACCTATATACTTTGCTGTGCTGAGATATTGTCAGACTTTTGAGGACTGCAGAGCTACGCAGCGCATTCTCAATAAAGAATTCTGCTGAAGATACCCAAGAGTCTCCTGGTCTTCGCTTCTGAGTTTCCAACAGTACTGATAAACATTAGACTTTCATATATTTTAGATTCATTACACACAACTGAAGTAGTTTCAAGCCTTTTATTGTTTTAATATTGATGATTTTGGCATACAGCTCATGAAAACTCAAAATTCCTATCTCAAAAAATTAGCATATCATGAAAAGGTTCTCTAAACGAGCAATTAACCTAATCATCTGAATCAACTAATTAACTCTAAACACCTGCAAAAGATTCCTGAGGCTTTTAAAAACTCCCAGCCTGGTTCATTACTCAAAACCGCAATCATGGGTAAGACTGCCGACCTGACTGCTGTCCAGAAGGCCATCATTGACACCCTCAAGCAAGAGGGTAAGACACAGAAAGAAATTTCTGAACGAATAGGCTGTTCCCAGAGTGCTGTATCAAGGCACCTCAGTGGGAAGTCTGTGGGAAGGAAAAAGTGTGGCAGAAAACGCTGCACAACGAGAAGAGGTGACCGGACCCTGAGGAAGATTGTGGAGAAGGACCGATTCCAGACCTTGGGGGACCTGCGGAAGCAGTGGACTGAGTCTGGAGTAGAAACATCCAGAGCCACCGTGTACAGGCGTGTGCAGGAAATGGGCTACAGGTGCCGCATTCCCCAGGTCAAGCCACTTTTGAACCAGAAACAGCGGCAGAAGCGCCTGACCTGGGCTACAGAGAAGCAGCACTGGACTGTTGCTCAGTGGTCCAAAGTACTTTTTTCGGATGAAAGCAAATTTTGCATGTCATTCGGAAATCAAGGTGCCAGAGTCTGGAGGAAGACTGGGGAGAGGGAAATGCCAAAATGCCTGAAGTCCAGTGTCAAGTACCCACAGTCAGTGATGGTCTGGGGTGCCATGTCAGCTGCTGGTGTTGGTCCACTGTGTTTTATCAAGGGCAGGGTCAATGCAGCTAGCTATCAGGAGATTTTGGAGCACTTCATGCTTCCATCTGCTGAAAAGCTTTATGGAGATGAAGATTTCATTTTTCAGCACGACCTGGCACCTGCTCACAGTGCCAAAACCACTGGTAAATGGTTTACTGACCATGGTATTACTGTGCTCAATTGGCCTGCCAACTCTCCTGACCTGAACCCCATAGAGAATCTGTGGGATATTGTGAAGAGAAAGTTGAGAGACGCAAGACCCAACACTCTGGATGAGCTTAAGGCCGCTATCGAAGCATCCTGGGCCTCCATAACACCTCAGCAGTGCCACAGGCTGATTGCCTCCATGCCACGCCGCATTGAAGCAGTCATTTCTGCAAAAGGATTCCCGACCAAGTATTGAGTGCATAACTGAACATAATTATTTGAAGGTTGACTTTTTTTGTATTAAAAACACTTTTCTTTTATTGGTCGGATGAAATATGCTAATTTTTTGAGATAGGAATTTTGGGTTTTCATGAGCTGTATGCCAAAATCATCAATATTAAAACAATAAAAGGCTTGAAACTACTTCAGTTGTGTGTAATGAATCTAAAATATATGAAAGTCTAATGTTGATCAGTACATTACAGAAAATAATGAACTTTATCACAATATGCTAATTTTTTTAAAAGGACCTGTATATATAGGCTAATATAATAATTACAATTAATCCGTAACGTCAGGAAAAAAAAACAGTATAAATTAATTAAACTTGTTTTGGAAGTTCGGGAAAAAAATATTTATGATCTTTTTTAATTACATAATAATGTGTTTACAACACGGTAGATATCATCAATGTACTTTTTGGGTAAAACTGCTACTTTTTCCTGTGTATTTTGGCCATAATCAATACACTGCCACTGAAAGCGAGCGTAAGCGGCGCAGCAAAAATAGACTCGGGCCCGAAATGATCACGGTGTTCTTTTTTGGTCACATCCATAATCCATGATTATTTCCCTTTTTTAACATAAGCATAGACTGATATTTTTCTGATGTTTAGACTGTCAACAACGGTTTATTAAAATGTAAACATATAAACGGTATATTGGTAACACATACATTCTCTAAGCATTTATATGTCACATCCATAACACAAAATGTTGCATCCATAATGCTGGATTTGCAATACCATACTGTCTGCCTATACCAGTATCAAAGGTTAAGTAAAAAGGGATGAGGACACTCAGAAGGGACAGTGAAAGTGAAGAAAGAGAGGACATGACTAGTAAGGAAAGACAGGGACAGGTGAGACTATTTAATTCAGCCAGCAGCAAGTGCAGAATACCAGTGAGCCACCTGAAAGCCAACTGGGCCTATTAAAAAATTAAAGAGACAAAAAAAAAAAAAATGCAAAGGCAGCTTTAAGAAGAATAAGGAAGGAAAATGCAGCTCTCAAGAAGACAATGAAAATTAGGGACAAAAAAAATTAAAGACAATATTTCCAAAAGACCAAATTAACGCATTAGGCAGACTGACCACAAAAGGGATGAAATGGAGCAAAGACACAATTAAAAAAAAGCATTAAAAATTCACTTTACAGCTGGTCCAACAGGCTACAAGACCTTACAGAAACCACAGATCCCCCTGCCAGAAATCAGAACCCTGCAAAGAAGGATGCAGTGTGTTAAATCTGAACCTGGTGTGTTGACAGAGGTCTTCGATTTCCTAAAACTGAAGATAGATGGATTGACAGACCTTGAAAAGGAGTGTGTGCTGTCCTTGGATGAAATGGCAGTCACTCCAAGTGTGGAGCTGCACATGCAAATTGTATGGTGATGTCACTTTGCCAGGTCACATAGGAGGAGCAACACATGCTTATGTGTTTATGTAACAAGTAGTGGCATATCATTACAGTGGCAGTTCTACCAATGGAGCAGAGTACAAGGCAATAATTACTGAAATACAGAGGGCAGCATCAATAGGGCTACATGTGTTTGATGTCATCACCGATATGGGTAGTCCCAACAGGGTATGTGGAAATCATTTGTGGTCAACCACAACAAAACATCTGTGCCACATCCATCAACACCATTTTTTTAATTTTTCATAATTCATGCTTGATGTCCCACATATGGTAAAAATTCTAAAAAGTGCCCTTGTCCATGGACAGGTGTTCAAAATTCTAGAGGATGATGTTAAAAAAAGAGATCCTCCCCTCCAACGAGGTTTCAGTGATCCCTATTAAGAACTTATTGTCCGTTCAAAATGGCATGGCATTAAAAGTAGCTCCCCATCTATCAACTGCAGCCATCGAGCCAAGTCACTTTGGGAAAAAAATGAAGGCTGGTCCTGCTCTCAATGCATTTAGTAAGGCAACAAGTGCTGGACTAAAATACATGGTACAGCAAGAAAACCACCCTCTGTCCTACCTGACTACAGCGTGGTTCCTAGAGCAAATTGATCACTGTTTTGACCTCATGTCGTCATCCAGTATCAGCCGTGAGCAAAATCAAGATGAAGCAGTATGATAGGGTCATTGCCTTCCTCCAGGATATCATCCATCTATTCCATGGGATGAAGATTGGTCAAATGGGAGGAAGGCAGCCTGTTCAAACTGGGGTTATAATGGCAACATTAATTTTGGCCATACAGGAGGAGATGCTAGCACGAGGACAGGTTTGTGTTAACCTCAAGGTTCACACAAGACTGCCTTAAAGATACATTCAGCTGTGTGAGGTCCAAAAACCCCATACTAACTCCAGTGGAATTCCATAATGCTCTGAGAATCATTTCTCTGGGGCAGTTTCTCACCCCTGTCAGGTCTGGGAGCTTCAAGGAAGATGACAGTAGCATTTTGGCAGACTTCCTGGACACAGTGTAACAAAATGTCACTTCAGCAGTCAGAGTGGAACAGCTGATGGTGGAGAACAGAACAGCACATGACCTCACAAAAAATATATTCTCTCATCTCTCATCAAATTTGCCAGCATCTGTGGAATTATTTACAGGGTTCCCACCAGAGATGGTAAGTAACTGAGTACAAATACTTTGTTACTGTACTAGATTTTTCTGGTATTAGTATTTTATTTCAATTTTTATTTTTCTGACTACTTTTTACTTTTACTCCTTACATTTTTATACACATATCTGTACTTTCTACCTTAACAGGCTCGTTACTTTAGTTTTAATCTGCATTTAGTGGATCACTATTCGTTTGGGAATCTCTAAATCATGAATCGATTAGTCTGTACTGGCAACGCGATTCGGTTTGCGTGCGTGTGCTCCGTGTCTCCGCCAAAACGGTTTGAGTAATCAATGCAAGAGACTCGAAAATGGAATGGATCTAAGAGGCAAAACTATTGACCAGGACTTCAAGTGGAAGTCAGTTTCATCTGTAAATAGGCTACTGTAGTTGCAGAACCTGATTTTACCAAGTACGACATGTTCCTGGATCAACATCTTTGTTGACCCTGGAACAACATGGTGATTAACCAATCAGATTTGAAAAAACAGTTTATAGTTTTTGTGAAGTTTAGGCTTACAGTCAGTGTTTGGTGCTTGTACATCAGTGTCATTCATCTATCATTTCCTCTGATTTTAGGGATTACTCATGGGTAAGGTTAGGTTTAGGTGTAGGGATGTGGTCAAGATTAACTTTTTGGATTAAAATGTTGTTCCAGCGTCAACAAAATACGTTGACCCAGGAACACATCTAACTCAGCAAAATCAGGAAGTGCTACTGTAGTTTGTCTTTGTTTAGTGCTAGCATCTCTCAGCCTCAGCCAGAGGATTAATACTGCAAACTAAACTAATCTAATTTACAATTACTCAAAATACTGTATGTAAAAGGACATCATTATTATCTACTGTAAAGTTACAGGAGTAATTTAGCATCATTTCATAATATGTTTAGAGGGAGCTAGAGCTTCCACAACCCTTATGAAAATTAAAACCAAAAACCATGGTTACTATATAGTTAAAGCATGGTAAACACAAATTAACCATGGTTTTGCTACACTAACCGTAGTCTAACCATGAAACTTGTAGTAAAACTAAATTGTGAATTAAAACAGGTTGTAATCAATCCGCCAAAAACATGGTTAATTTTAATAAGAGAAAAATATGACTCATGATAAAGCAATAACATGTTCAGAATTTTTATGTAAAGATATTGTCATAATGTAGTTATTATTGTACTATTTTTTTACATTTAGGAAATTTTGAAAATATAGTTTTACTAAATCCATAGTATTTAAGTAATTTTACGCTAAAACAACACATGGTCATTATGTGATACTTTAAATTGAACTAAAAGTTATATTATTGCAAACAGAATACAATGAGGTGGTTGTTTTGCAAGAAGGTGGAGACAGTTCTGCTCATAACAGTAGATGGCTGATGGGAAAAGTGACAGGTACAAGAAAAGTAGTGAAAAAAAAAACAGAAGTGAACACACACTAAGTGAGATGCAGAGTGATATCATGGATAATAAAGAGACTGAAAGGGAAAATGGAAATGAAGGTGCAGTTCAAGAGAGAACCTTTAATTATTTTGTTTAAGTATTAGGTTTTAAACCTTTTTTTGAAATGTGATGGCGATACAAAAAATAGGTGGTTTCAGAATTTGTTGTGGGTGAATGGGATGGCCTGGATGAGTGTGAGATAGCCTCAGCCTGAAATTTTGTCCCAGTCCTGCCTCCATTAGCTAACAAAATTTTAAATGTAAACTATTTTGTATTAATGTGTCAATATGAATTGAGGTCCAGTTACCAGCATGACACTAAAAAAGGCAGTACTAATGGGTACTTTTTTACTTAAGTACATGTCAGAGCTTATACTTCTTTTCTTTGAGTAAAAAAGTGCAGTCAGTACTTCTACTTTTACCAGAGTATTTTTAAACCTGAGTATCTGTACTTCTACTTGAGTGAATGATGTGTGTACACTCTAAAAAAACACTGGGCTAAAAACAACCCAAATTGGGTAGTTTTTATCCCAGGGGCTGGGTAAATATAGGACAGAACCCATATGGGGTTAAATTAACCCAAGAAGTTGGGTTATTAATTTTAACCCACCAAATGGGTTGTTTTTCTACCCAAAACTTGGTTATTTTTTACTAAAATGATGGGTTAATTTGATTTAATAAATGGGTTATATTTTCAGATAATTTATTTTTCTGCCTTTTAAAATAATCTTTTAAAATGAAATATACCACATGATGAATAAAAGGGTCAACATTGTATTAGCTTTATTTTTTCATTAATATTTTTAAAATATACAATAAAATTCAATTTATAAACAGCATTCAAAACCATTTCTTTCATCTTTATGGTTTGTAGTTGTAAGCTGAAAAACTGCAAATGTTTTAACATTTTAAAAATTCATGAACTCCAAAAAACTCAAGGTTTAGTAAAACAGTTTGCACATTAATCCATATGCACATGAAATTAAAACTGTAATATATCCCAAGAACTACTGTTTGTTACAAAGCAGTATTGTTTTTAGACTAAATTATGAACCTGTTGTTTTTAGTCTACAGTATGAACACAAAAATAAAACTTACAGCATTTTGCCAGTAAAACATTTTCACAAAAATGTAATTGATAATCACCAGTATGTTGGTTATAAAAAAACAAAACAAAACCTGTTTGCAAATAAAACTAAAACTAAAATGCTACCTCATGTACTTGAACCACTGCTTGTTCAAAGAACCTCTTATCATCTACTTGCAAGAATGTAATGCTGCGTGTAAAAATTTTACTGTTGGGGATTCACTTCCCTCCAACTCATAAACATTTTGAATAAACTCCCAACAATAGAAACACTGTTTTGGGTAGTTTACGTCAAAAACATAAAATGATTTGAAGCACACATCTACTGCCCCAATGAGAGTGCTTTGCTCCAAAGCTTTTCCTGCGAGGATGACAAATGCCTGGGAGTCAATGTGTCCATTTTCAAGTGACAGTACATAAGGGTAAGGTCTTGATGCTTCAGCCTGCTGGAGGTACTCCACCATATTTGTTCCAACCTAAAGGACAGATAATGCAAATTAATAAATGTGAAACAGAATATTGGGGTCTGGGTATGGGTGGTGGGTTGGGGAGTTAATCCAAAATGTTTATTCAATCAAGGGCCAGAGCTTTGGATGAAGCAAAATATCTGAAAATTATTATGGCCCACTTTGACAGAGCCACTGACAGGCATACAAAGCAAGTCAAAAGAGGTTTGGTAACACTTTACAATAAGTTTTTTTTTTTTTTTTTTAATAAATTAACATTAATAAAAATTAATAAATACTGTAACAAATGTTTTGCTCATTGTTAGTTTGTTAGTTAACACATTAATATTTACAAAGGAGACCTTACTGTAAAGTGTTACCAGATTTTATTACATGCTGTTCATGGGCATTAAATTGTATAATAAATAAAAAGAAAACAAACAGAACACAACAAGAATAGAGATGGTAGTGTTATTGTTTTTTAAGAAAACAAGTAGTTAGTAAATTAGTAATGTGCAAGTCTAAAAGGAGCATGTTTTTTTTTAAAGAATAGAATTAGAATAGAGTGCTAGAGTTAGAGGAACTTTATCCTATTATAATTATTATTCCTTTATAACCCTGCCTGGTTATTTATAAAGTATCCAAGATACATTATCAATAAAATTACAAAGTTCTTGTAATTTTCTAGTTAACATGTTATTATATATAAGACTCGAGTAATTATGTTAAAAATTCAGCTTTGACCACAGAAATAAATTATATTTTAAAATATATTAAAATAGAAAACATTAAGTTATTGTAACAATATTTCACAACATTAGTTTTTTTTTTTTAATACTTTGGATCAAATAAATGCCTTTGTGAGCAAAAGAGATTTCATTTAAAAACACTGAAAGTCTTACCGATTTCAAACATTTGAATGGTAGTGTATTCAAATACCTTGTAAAGTCATACTTTTTTTTTGAGTCGTACTTACAGGCTGAATGTCAATGAAAGCTTTTTTGCTTTCATCAACGCTGGGCCGGACTGTTTTTCTGCCAATTTTGTAGGGTGGAGGTGGAAGCAAAACAGGTAGCAGCTTTAGTGCAAGATTTCCCTTTGCATCTGTAGGAAAACAATTTTCCATATATCATACTGAGATTGAGCTACCTGTGCATTAAACAGTTTTACGCCACAACTTCCAGCTAATCGGAATTAAGTATTTAGACAGTATAGTATTAAGAAAAGTGTATGGCCTCTATGACTTTGTTGGATGGTGAAAACACAGGACAAATAGAAAATAACAGGAAAAACACTGAAACTTACCTTCAAAACTATTTACAAGTTCAGGAAGCTGCCATTCTGTTAACTTCTTCTTTACAAAGCAGTCCATCCATGCATAATGAGACCACCTAAAACACAAAAAACAGACCTTCACTTACAGCAAACAGTTTTATTTTTGATGCATTATTCGACCATCTTTTTAGTGTTGCACAAAAGAAAGTAAAGCAATTTTGAGATGGCATTACTTTGGGGTAAACTATCCCTCATCAAATAAATATTTAATTAAATAATTACAGGTATTTGATCTTCCAAAACACAGAATGACTTTATTTTAAACCTCATAATCATATTTGGCATAGTAGCAAAGAGTTTAGACATGGTGTAAACGTACCTATCAAGCTTGCATATCCATTAAGCACACTTCCATTTTTGAGATCAGATTATAAAAAGAAAAAAATAATTTATTAGGTTACTTGATGTCTTAGCCAATTTGTGTGTTTGTTACTGCACATTTCCTGTAATTTCAAGTCAATCAGATAAGTTACACAATACGTTTTCACAATATTCAAATTTTTGTGAGATCCACCTGTAGTGGCAACTGCTGATGACAAATGTTGTCATCACTACACTTGTTTAAAGTCTCAACCTCCATTAATGAGCACTATTTATTCATATTATTATTCATATTATAAAATAGGCTAGCTTTTTTAATGATTTATTTGCAATTTTAATATCTATGTGGCAATAACTCAAATTAGATTACATAAAAGTGTCACCTTAAGCGAAAGGCTGTGGGTTTGCCACCACGGACAATCGAGTGCAGACCTGAGGGAACAAAAGCAATATATTTTTTAGTCCAAGATTGTCGCTATGATGACATAAATACATGAACAGCATCTCCAGAGCTTGGATTACAAGTTTGCTTCCCTATATTAATGCAAAAGATTGCATTCATACTCATAGTATTGAACAAATTCAAAATGCTAAAACCTGAGCAAATATAGTTTACAAATTTCTTTAGAAAGAAGAATTATTTTTACATATTTATATTAACTATATTGTATTAATATATATTTGTAATACATACCACTATTCTTCCACAATGATTCTGAAAAACAACAGACAACAAATAACATGTAATTTACTAGAGTTTCTAGTAAAAACGACTGCAGTCTATTTATAAAAAACAATATTTAACGAATTGATGAAAAAATAAGTTAAACAAATGGTTCAATGACTTGCTCATAAAAATTTCACTTTTGTCATTCCTGAACGAATCAACGTTTTTGAATAAATCCCATTTTAAGTCTCGTCTCCACCTGCTGGCATATGTTGTAATTGATACAATCTTTATTAAGGTGATTTGATCGCTTCTGTAGACAGCAGTGTTTATCCGAAATATTATCTTGTATTCCAGTACTTCTGTGAAAGTTTGTAATCCAGAAATAACGATACAAACGACTTTGTAAAGATGTTTCATATAACATTACGTAAACTGCTCTCTCTATACCAGCGCGAGTGCAGTTTTGAATGTAAATCAGAGTGTCATAATTTGGGCTTTAATAGACGTTTAATCTTGTCATTTATGAATAAGATTGCGTGTGTGATTGAATCAAACTCAAAGACAGTAGGCTATAGGACAGTAAACTTACGACGCGGCAATGGTTTATCTGTGTTCTTCGCCATCTGCATTTCGTAGTAATAAAGTATAATTATAATTAATTGACTAGCCATTATTACCGTATAAAATATATCATCTGTCTCTTTCTGTGATAAAAACCGCACATCAGTTCACAAATTAAAGTTAAGCTTCATCATGACGCGGGCCACAGGCCGCCTGTTGCGCTACCTCAGCTGTTATGAGCCATCATATAAGTGATATTTTAGATTTAGAAAGGCACATTTTCCAGACGATTAAATGATATGAAGACAAATACAAACCTTTATTTCACCAGAAAAAACGCTGAAGACAGTCTGCTTGAAAAGCGCCGCCTAGAATTCCTCCCGCTGACGATTCAAAAATCCCCGCGACAGATGACCCAACAACTGGGTTGTTTTGACTGAGATGGGCAGCTTTGACTGTACATGTACAAAAATGTATTACCAAAGATATGGTTAAGAGCTGTAATGGACCAAAGGGGACGTTTAAAACATTTTACTAAAAAAGCAGAAAACCGAAGAAAACCTATTTACTGTCCAGACCAGCTGGCATTAGAAACCAGTAAACCAAAACGAACGAAGCTCTCAGCGCACGTAAACTTGACTGTTATCGCACATTTGTCTTTTAGCCCTCAATATTGTTATGTGTATAAACAGGTTAAAAAACACGTTATTCGTATGAATATACTGATACGAACCTTATTTATCCAAATATTACAGAGTGTGTGTGGCCTCCACCTCCACCTCGAATTCAGTCAGCCCGCGCTGCGCTACCTGAGCCTGCGCCCGAGTTGATTTGACCCAAGGAGCTGGGTTGATGCGTCCGGTCGGGGAGGGGGTGCATTGATTCAACTCTCAGTGAAAATGACCCAGAAAATAACCCAGCGGTTGGGTTACGTAAAACTACTCAAAAACTACCCAAGACTGAGAAAATAACCCCAAAAAATTACCCAAATGGCTTAACCCAACATTTGGGTAGAAAAAATAACCCAGGATTTTTTAGAGTGTACGTTTGCCATCTCTGATTAGGACTATTTTTTATAATTAATGAACTTTTATTATTAAATTACAATTAATTTTCCCCACAAAAATTTCATAGTACATCACTATGAAAACAGGTCTATTTATTATACAATAATATACAATTAAAAATAAAAACATTGCAGTTATCAATGAAAATAAAGAGCAGCTTTATCTCATGGACTGATTTTTAAAAATAAAAATAAGAAAAAAACATGGTTAATGCAAAATATTTCTTCTCATGTTCTCACTATATGGGCCACAAGAGAAATATTAAAGGAATAATTTAAGACAGTTATTTACCGTTATCAGCATACGTCGAAGTAGATTCATCTCTCATCGTCTCTGAGATTATGCACCGTTAATGCAACGTTTAGAAAGCGGGCCTGGTTTCAGAGCCGACAGCGGACACGCACCCAGCATACTGCTTACTTTTCAAGATTTTGATACCTTATTGCAAGGGTCTCCAACCATGCTCCTGTAGCTACCGTCCTGTAGACTTAAGTCCAAACCCTGTTCCAACAAACCTGCCTCTAATTATCAAGTAGACCTGAACACCTTGATTAGCTGGTTCAGGTGTGTATGATTGGGGTTGGAGCTGAAATCTGTAGGTCAGTAGATCTCCAGGAGCAGGGTTGGAGACCTCTGCATTATTGTATTTACTTAGCAGGTTTTTTTTTTGGTTGGGTGGTTAATAACACATTTTTCTGTATTGTGACAAACTCGGAACACATATTTAATATTGCCTTACACAAACTTTAATGGTTTTGAAATCTTAACACTTTTAACTAAATGATTGAAACGATAATAGATTTTTATTGTAATTAACTGCATAAATAGGTATATTTGCCTGTTCTTTTCCTTTTCTGCTGTGAATATCCTTTGTGCCAGCTACTTATCAGCAGCCTGAACAAGAGGTGGGTCTGTTTGCAGCCTATCATAAAAGACAAAGGAAAAGCATTGGGACCACACCAGCACATCAGCTAAGTCACTATCTTGACTTATCCGATGGACACGATGCCCTGTTGTTCTGGGCTATGAACAAGAACACCCTTCCTGCATTATTCCAAGTGGCCATAAAGGTCTTGGCAGTGCCCACCTCCAGTGCTCCAGCAGAGTATGTGAGCGGGGTGGAGCGACAACAATTTCCCCTCCGCGCTCCGTGCATTTTATAACCGCTCCGCTCCAGCTCCGCTCCGGGTTCACCGTTTCCCGCTCCCGCTCCACTCCTCGCTCACTGATACAAGAAACACTGCTCCGCCTTCGCTCCGCATCTAAACTATATCAGTACGTTTGAAATACCACAGTTCTGTTCATAACGTATATTAAAAGAAGAAAGTAACAGAAATAAACGGAAGTATAGTTTTAAAGTGGCTTATTGGAACACTAGTACGCAAACTTTTTTCCTCATGCCAAGCTAACATGGTTGTCAGTGTGCATTAAAAGGTACAATTGCTGCTTTTTGCAGTGCAAATGTTTGTGATTAAAAAAAAAATAATAATAATAACAACAATACGTTTCGTCAGTTATTTTACGTACAGATCGCTGCATTTCTTATAGATTTCTTCTCATTTGAAATCGGATATACAGATGAAGTACCACAGTAAGTTTACATTTGTTTGAATGCATTATTACATCACGCTTTCACTTGAAAATATTCAGTATCTTGAAAGAACAAACTAATTCATTGACAACTATAATTTTCTGCTCATGTCCATTGGCGTCATCCTAGTTTTCACATTATTTATAATTTGAGTGATCCATCTCCATCAAGCTAGCTAAACAGGCTATGTTTAACACGTGAATTCTTGCTATATATGCAGTTATATTATGGGTCGTTGTCATGAATTGTACTGGTGATGGAGCGGTAGTGGAGCGTTTTTGGAGCGAGTAAAAACCACAACTCTCCGACTTTTAAAATTTCCGCTCCTCACTCCATTAAAAATCACACCGCTCCACTCCGCGCTCCGCTCCCACTCCACTCCGCTCACATACTCTGTGCTCCAGTAGAGTGCGTTTTCTGCCATGGAGGCATTACACTACGACCCCATCGCGCACAAATGAGTGAAGGACTTTTGGCTAATTTGATCTTTTTCAAATGAAATGCACCATAGGCCCAGAAATAGAACAATCACTGTTACGGACACAAACATTCAATCCTTTGCTCGCAAAAACTGTGTCATAGTATGAAGTTTGGTTGCAGTCATGACCTTCATGAGTTTGTCTGTATCCATAGTGCATCTTTGGCAAGTATGGTAGCAGTAATTTCTTCTGCATCTGCATTTCTTAATCTGTTTCTCTGAGGTTCTAGAGAATAGTTCAGTGGATATACCCTCATGCACACGTCAAAATGTGTGGCAGTTATTTCTATGAAATTATTTTGTCTTTGATATTCTGTTAGTAATAAAATAGTGTTTTTTCTTCACTGCTTGTGCTATTTTTCCACAACCCCTAAACAATTAACTTGAGTAGTTTTACTAAGAGCACCAATCTCACATAAAATTGAACTGCTATGTCAAACATATTCTACCATGCCTTCCTGATATAAATTAATATAAATTTGATATGATTATTAATACTGAGAGAGTAATTTGGGCAAAGAGCACTAATGACTTGTTTAAGACATGAAGCTTAAAGTTGATGACTTGCAACTCGGGACTTGGGACTTGACTTGGGAATTAAATGCAAAGACTCGAGACTTACTTGTGACTTGCAAAACAATGACTTGGTCCCACCTCTGGTACAGGGTCCTGCAAATCATCTGTAGAAGATAAAGACAAGACCCGCAAATCCGTGGCCACAGAACACCAGAATATGAACGCAATGCACAAAGTCTCTTGTTAAGCGTTTTCCTCCCGTTATTTTAAGTACACACATACTGATTTTAGCCCTGATTGTCACTTTCAATTTGTAGGCTGTTGGCAACAGAAAATCTGAGGCAAATCAGTGCTTGTTCATGTTAGCGGTAATAGCTTATTGTGAATTATCAAACAAGCGATCTGACAGCAGATTTGAAGATTTGTCTCATCATGAACCATAGCTTCAGACACTGATAAATCATGACAAACATGTAGTAAAGATATTTTTACCTTGACGGCCATCCATGTTTCTGAACACCCTCCAAAAAGAATAAGACGGCAGTCGATGATTTCTTGTTTACAGCAGCATCAAGATATAGGATCTATGAAAAGGGAGTCCAGAAGAAAGTTTTACATAGAAAATTAAACAGAATGTTTTCACTAGAACATTGGTATAACCTTTCAAGTTTAAAAACAAACCATATTCAGACTTTGACAGTACATTCCTAGAGAAACCATCAATCCCACCAAATATCACAATGTTGAATCTAAGGAAACATTCAGATATAAAACCATTCTGTTTGGTGTACATCTTGATGTATTAGTGTGTTCATCATCAGATATATTGGAATAGCAGCCTCTGACAGAGAGGGAGTGCCTCTTCAGCCTTCTGTTAAGTGTTCGTCTAAAAACACCACAGAGCTGTGCAAGAGTTTCTACAGGAAGAGCAGTAGAGAGAAGTTCTTTAAGGTCATCCCTGTGGATATCCAAACGTGGGAGTCCAAAGTTACCACAGGTGATGGTTACAATTTCAGATAAATTCACTGAAGATTCTTCTGAACTCTGAGAAATATTAATTAGGTTTATTAACTCCTGTAGACCCCTTATTAATTCCCCTGGGAAGTCAACATGATTTGATGCAGCAATTGCCAATGTTAGTTCTTGCTGAGCAACATCCAGGAGGTAATCCATATCTATAGTCTCATTCCGACAAATTGAGTGAAACTTAGTTAGCATACGCTGCAAGATATCTTCACACACTTGTTCCTGCAGGTATAAACATATAACAACTGCAACTCTATTCAGAAGGGTTGAAATTATTATCACAGGTAGAGTTTGACTGGATTGTTCCCCTTTACTTGTTTGCTAGGCATTATGCCAATCACAACCAAAACTGTTAACTCTTATAAACTCAAGTGATATAGTCCAAAGCATGAAAGTCTGTGAACAGGCTCATTGGCTGCAACACCCCAGTCCCTTAGTCCATAGAAACAAAGGTAATGATAAAGATAGTACTTATCAGTCCACTGACTCAGTCCCTTTGGTGTAGACAACAAACTGAAAGTCCAAATGAAAAAATTTTAAAAATGTCCCCAAAAAGAGAAAAATTATAATCCGCTGGTTCAAGGTCCCACAAAAACAGCTTATCCTCCAGCTGAAAAAAGGCCCTCTGAGTATAGTCCGTATACGCATATCCCAGACTTTTAACTATTAATTTTGGACCATTGCTCTGGTCAAGGTAACAAAAGCATGCCACCTCACCAAACCTATTTTCAAAATGGCTGCCCTTCCTCTCTTATAGGCAGGCCCATCATAATAAGAGTACTTCGCAGCCAACAAATGTCCCCGTCATTCCCCCTCACCAAACTGCACATGTGAATGTTCAAAATCAACATATCATGCGAATGAAAATAATAAACCCTACGTATCCAGGCATATTAAACCGGCAACAGAAGTATGAAATCTTTAATTCCAAAACTTTGCCATTTACCAATGTGTTTTTCAAAATACCTTTATTTATTAAATGTTACAGTTCATGTGTATATAAATACCTTATTCAATGCATGGGTAATTTTGCAAAATGTGTTAAATATTTTATCTAATTAAAACTGCTGTTTTTTTTTTTTTGCTGTAATTTTTGTAGATTTTTGTTGTGTAAATAAATTTTACTCATGCCAGCTTGAACAACTTGAGTTCTTTAATGGACTTTAAAATTACTTTCATAATGAGATGTTTATAGATTTGTTAAGTCATGACATTTATGTATTCTAATCTATATAATTAAAATGAAAGTAAAAGTTTTGGCTAGTTAACGTTATCAATTTTAAATGAAATATTAATGAACAGTACAAGTTATTAATGAACAGGATGGATGCGGCAGTGTCAGTAAGTTACGGCTGTCTCAGATTGATTGGGTCCAGATTCTCCAGAGTACACAGACATCCAGACCGGGTGCGACAGATGGGCAAGTCTCTGGCAGGTGAGAATTTACCTGAAACTGGCCTGAGTGTATGGAGAGGGATTGTGTATGAGGTCAAAATAGTACATTTTCACTAAACTTAGTAAATAAGGATATACTCCTAATGTATCTACTAAAAAAAAAACATTGTTTTTCGTTGTTGAAGTGTTTTTTGGTTTCCGATCACCAAGGAGAGGTTACGCAAGACCCTAAAGATGGCGGCCGCGACAAAAAAGTCACGTGACTGAAACCCATGAATAGGAATGCTGTCCCTTTAAGATGGAAGGCATGCATGTAATACTGACACATTCAGTTTTAGTGTATTTGAGCATTGAGAACTGATCGCACGCTGTCTGAGAAATAAAGTTGAGCATGCGCAAGAGAGAGCACTTCTGATGTGTGTCTATCAGTGCAATTCCACCTATCTCGCCTTCACTAACTTTAAGGTAATCGACAACGAATTGTAACTACCGGGAAAAACGGGACATCCCTATCCCTAAACCTTCAGGTGCTGTTGCTTCATCGTTTCAGATCGCTAGTTTGCGTTTTGGTATCCTATCTTTCCACTGCAGCTGCCATACTGAGACTAGATATGCAAACGGCAATTGCAATCTAATGACAAAGATGCACATTTAGAAAGAGGACAGTAAGCCTATAGGATGTATTTTGAATGTCCAGTAGTCCTCAAATAACATTCTCGTCCCGTCTCGTCTTGTTAATGAAGACACGGCATACATTTCGTCATACTTTTTATCGTCAGATATTAGTATTAGTCCGTCAACGTCTCGTCTTCGTCAAAAAAAAAAAGTTTGTTAACAAATATTTTTCGTCGTCGTCTTCATTGACGAAATTAACACTGCTTCTGATGTGTAAAATATCCGTGTTTTATTTCGTTCATTTTATTTGGCACAAATCTAATTCCATACAAGAAGCCCTCCAACCTGAATTCCTGGTACGTTATTTAGCAGGTGACAACACTGCCTCTCCAGTGTATTTGTCAGCAGATGGCAACTTTGACTCTGCAGTGAAAACCACAGCATACAATGGCATTGACTGTACAGTGTGTCTCACAGCAGAAAATTACATTACCTCTGCTGTGAGTGTCAAAGCAGATAGGGACTTTGTCTATGCAGTGAGTCCCAAAGTTGACAGGATGCACTCTGCAAGCAATGCCCTCAAAGTAGATGTGGGCATTGACACCACATTGAGTCCAGCAGTGGATAGGGACAATGCCTGTGCAGCACGGCCGAAAAGTAGATGCCATCACTGACTCAGTTCTAAGAAAAGAACTGGACGTGTGTAAGTTTACTGCCATAACCTAAAACAGCTGTAACATTTCAGATTTCCTTCATTTTGTATTGCTGTTTACCAATTACCACCTTTGTTGCATTTAACTTAAATAGTCCTCTGGTGTGTATTTAATGTATCCACCACTCAATAATGTAACCATTCAATCTAATTATACATTTTTTGGCTTTTTTTCAACCCAAACCCCTATTCCTTTTAAGCCTTCTACACATTGCACGATTTTCGGCTGTCCTAGACGAAAGATTGGCATCATCAAACAATAGTGGCGAATTCTATGATCGTGGCTCCTAATCTCTGTCATACAATGAGAAACGTTCAAAGACGGCCATTGTCACGGTCTTGCAACCAAAGATAGCCTACGATCATTTTCTGACGACCACAAAGTGCGGCGTGTGAAACGACTGTCAAAAATACATCATCATGGACACAGGCATTACTATCCGAGTTAAGATGAATCGATTCCACGAAGTGCGCATGCGCCCCGCCACCCTTTTAAACCACTGGCTCCAAAATGGCAGATCAGCACCCAAGCGCTCACTCATTATCTCAGGTAAGTTGTTTTTTTTTTCCAAATTCAGACATGTTAAGGGGCCATCGAATGCAAACTTTTACATGTTGTTTGCACATTAATGTGTATTGGCAGTGTATGTACAAATTGTCAGGGTTTGGACTTTGGACTTTGTGTTCTGTGTTTTACCCCCAGCCTTAGTTCCTGTTTCCTTTTATGGTCATGTTTCCTGTTCTTGTCTAGTTAATTTGATCCCAGGTGTGTCTTGTTAATTCCCTCGTTTGTAATGTATTTAAGCCCAGTGTTTCCAATGTCCTGTGTTTGGCGTTAATTGTCTTCCTGTTCTCCTTTGTGGTTTTGCCTCTCCTGTTTTGACTTTTGGTTTTGATTTATTTAAAAGTATATTGTATTGTCAAGTTTACTTCTTTGTCTCCTCGTCCCTCTCTCCTCCACCCCGACTCACCGTGACAGAACGCCGAACCAAGCCAAAATGTTCTGGGCTGAGGAATTCCTTTTGGATATCCAGCAGGAGGGAAGGCCTTTGGAGCAGTGTGTGAAGGAATTTCTGTATTACATCTGGTGAGTTGGAGCGATTCTATGATTAACGCTTGCTTTCAGATGGGACTAAAAGATGATCGTTTGTTTTGTTTCTTGACTCCTGACGATTGCCGCAGACCTGTAGCGGATTTTATTAATTATGTCTTCTGAGCCCCCTGATCCGCTATGGCATCCCCAACTCCCTGACCCGCCCTGGAGGCCATGTCTCCCTCTAGTTCCAGCCTCCAGTGCGCCCACTCCCCCTCCTCTGTGGAGTACTGTCAGGGTTTGGACTTTATGTTCTGTGTTTTAGCCCCAGCCTTAGTTCCTGTTTCCTTTTATGGTCGTGTTTCCTGTTCTTGTTAGCTTCACCTACAGCAGAAGCGAGTATGTATGTGTATGTGTATGTGTATGTGTATATATATATATATATATATATATATATATATATATATTATTATTATTTTTTCTTTATGAATCTGTGCAATCACCTTTCCTAATAACATGCTAGTTAGCAGGTTTTGCAGCTAAACACTGTCTCTCAGAGCAGCAGAGAGAAGGGAAGGGCAGGGCAAGCAGAACAATTGCATGAACAATCCCTCAGAATGGGTTGATTTTTGCAGAGGTCATTTTGACAAGGTAAAAAGGGTGTTGTTTTACACTACCATTGAGAATTTTTAACCAAAGTATATTACAGACTTTTCATTAAGACCGTAAATAATCATATCAACTTGTGGAAAATGGGCATCCAATGACCCCTTTAAGGGTTAGTTATCACTAATAACAGAGAGGAGTGATATTACAGAGACAGGTTAACTATATAGTCAGTAAGATTAGCTCTCAGAGTGATGTTACATGTAGGTGCTTAAAGAATACAGCTGTTTAGGAGGTCACTGCAGCCTGTAGCATGATAAGATGGGTCTACATAAAAGAATTAGCAATTTTAAGTGTTGACTTACTAAAAGCGGTGTACATGCACTGTAATACACAGGTCATGTGTTCACTGCTTAAGTGTTAAAGTCATATTTCATTGTTTATCAGGTTCCATTAGGTGACATCTTGAACACAGCCCAGAATCCGGTGTCGATGTTACAGCCGCATTTGGGATCATTTGAAGCTGCATTTAAACTGCATTTTGGAAGTTCAAACTCGGGGCACCATAACAGTCCATTACATGGAGAAAAATCCTGAAATGTTTTCCTTAAACATTATTTATTTACGACTGAAGAAAGAAAGACATGAACATCTTGGATGACAACGGGGGTGAGTACATTATCTGTAAATTGTTGTTCTGAAAGTGGACTTCTCCTTTAAGGTGGATGCAGCCTTCATTCTGGAGAATTGCCACCCAGTCTTTAGTGACAAAGGTTCTGTGAAATACACCAAAGTAGTAAATCTAATGAACTTTTTCCAGGATTTCCTACAGGAAATTGAGGATTGTGGAATGTATTATTATAATGGCACAACATACTTAAAGTTCTGTTAATCTTGTTTTCATTCCACTGCAAGTTTTTCCCGTTTTTTTAGAAGGTGAAGCTGAACAAATGTCTGCTGGTTATGCAGTGGACGACAGGCCAGAGACACAAGCCTATTCTTCCCAGTGACCAGAAGGACTTCAACATCACTGTGAAGTTCAATCATGACTCTGACACAAATCATACTGTGTGTTTTCCAACTGTAAGCGCATGTACTCGCACAATTACGTTTTCTACAGCTCACCTGAAACACTGAATGAATATAAAAACATAATGGGAATAGCTATGAAATATGGGGAGTCCTTTAATAATGTTTAAATGCATTTGATGGGGAAAGCATGTTAAAATGTCAACTTTCAGCTTCTCGTTGAGTCACTGTTTATTGGCACAAGTAAAACTATTCCTTTGACAATATTTGTCCAAAAAATATTCATGTTAAAGAAACAATACGAAGTCATTAACTGTTCTGAATTTTCATTTACAAATTACTTCTCATACAATTCATTCATTGTGCTGCTTTGTGTTAAAGTTGAAATTGTAAAAATATGGACACAATCTGTAAAATAAATGTTTACAATGGTCTCACACAGGTGTTTGTGTATTTTAAAGACTTTCAAAATATTGAACCAAAGATATATAAATATGTCTGCCATAACAGTCAGATGTTGCAAGAGGACTAAAGATGGATTTTACAGCAGGAGTGAGTGGGCACTTAATTTCTGGAACATGAACTCCAACATCATCTTCTGTGACACTGTCAAATGTCTCCCAGTCTGTTCCAAACAGTTCAAAATTCTTAAATGAAGTAAAAACAAATTACTTCCTGCGTCATGCAAAAGCACATTTTGACAGTATGATTAAAGGCATAGAAATAAGAATAAAAACAAAATAATCTAACCCTAACAAAATAAACACTTCCTGATTGATAAATACTGAAAAACATACTGAAAATAGTCCAAGTCCAGCTGATGGCCATCTAAAACTGCACTTATCCTTGACCTAATGCGTTTTAGTAAGCGTGTCATCAGTGGTCCCTGTAAGTCAAATTACTCGGACATTAATATTACCTAAGATGATGAGTGAGCGCTTTGCTGCTGATCCGCCATTTTGGCGCCAGTAGTTTAAAACGGTGGCGGGGCGCACGCACACTTCATTTAATCGATTCATCTTCCCTTGGATAGTAATGCCTGTGAACGCGATGACGTATTTTTGACAGTTGTTTTGCACACTGCACTTCATGGTTGTAATTTGCATGTTTGAATGTTTAAATTATGCACAAGTAAATTAAAGGGGACATCCCCTTTAATTGATCCACCCCCATGGATCAAAAATCCATGCAGTGGTTTTTAATTAATCTGTAAAAATAATATCCCCTTTTTCAAATCGAGCCATTCTCAGATGCCTGTCGGTGTGGCGTCACACCAACAAAGGCCGCTGCCACGATAGTTGATTGACATGAGCTCTTCCCTCAGACCCGCCCTAAATCAGCTGTAACAATCCAGTAACCTTCTTTGTTTCGATGCCGGAGCAGGGATGTAAGTTAGACAAGAATATCTCCAATTGAGGTGTTGTGTTGCTGAATGTAATAATGAACATAGTGGGCATCATTTACTCCCGACATCTGAGATGCAGTGGATTACATTTGTTTGTGAAGGAAATTCACCTCCCGATCTACATAAATGCATCTATGTTTGCGCAAATCATTCGTGATCCAGCTTCACCTACGGCAGAAGTGAGTATAAGATTTTTTTTTTTATTAATCTCTGCAATCAACTTTCCTAACAACGTGCTAGTTAACAAGTTTCGCGGCTAAACGCACTAAATGCGGCTAAAGTAAATGGGCTCATCACTCCTCAGAGAGAAGAGAGGGGCGGGGCGAGCAGAGCTCATTTGCATTTAAAGGAACAATCCCTCAGAATGGGTTGATTTTTGCAGAGCTCATTTTGACAAGGTAAAAAGGATGTTTTTTTACACTACCATTGAGAATTTTTAACTGAAGTATATTATAGACTTGTCATTAAGACCCTAAAGAATCATATCAACTTGTGGAAAATGGGCATCCGATGACCCCTTTAAAATTACACACAAATGCTTTGAATTATGTACGATTATTTTTGACAGTGATTTTATTTTATTACAGCACACATAAAAACTACAACTGCCAAGGTGTGATGCATTAATTCTTTTTTTTTTTTTTTTTACCACTAGCACATGCTGATGACGTTATATTCTTCTACAGTAACGTGCGTCATAGCCTACAAGTCAATAGGTGTCATCATTTTACAGTTTACGTGTAAATCTTATCCAAATTTGTGAGATCCACGTTGCACAGTGTGATCAGCAATGATCTTATAGGTTTGCTAAAATCATGCAGTGTGTAGAAGGCTTTAGAGATTACATTGGCAGTCATTGCCAATAGAAAACGCAACAGTCAGGATATAATTGAATTGCTGGACTGGTAGTATGAACCAAAATTCTGCCTTATAGTCATGAAGTGCTCTATGCCAAGCATGAATATGAAAACATTTCTGAAATGCAGCAGCGGTGTCCTCAGCAAAAACACAGCACAGAATATTATGTGGCAGGTCATTTAGGCTTTTTTTGTTATTGTGGTGTTTTCCATAGTGACATCAAACTGGAAAACCTGGCTGTCAACCTGAGCATGCCAGAGATCAAATTCATTGACTTTGGGTGTGGGGAACTCAAGAAGGATTCAGCCTACAAGTCTTCTGTGGTAAGTATTACACATTGGTTTGCTAGGAAATGGATTAGCTCACCCATGCATCCTATATGTGGTCAACATGCATGTGTTATAAACATGAAAAAAAAAGACTTTCCTCCAGACAAAACAGTGTACATGCCTCCGGAATATAATTTTGCCATGCAAAGCCCACACAGTGTATTCACTGGGGGTGCCTCTGTTTGTACTGGTATTTTCCAAAAGCCAATGACTTATACTGCTTAAGCAACGATCAGTCTGTATTTGCTGTATCACAAGGTGAGATGTTTGGCAAAGACCTAATGATTAAAGATAGCATGTGTGAAGTTTTAGGTAATAAACAAATTTCATCATTTTTTTGTTGGCTTGTCTGCAGTGTCATCCAGAGCACAGGATTCTTCTGGAGCAGATGCTTTATCATGACTGAATAATGTTGGGTTTTCCTAAATACCCACCATGTAACCAGAATGTATCTAATCAATGTTTACATCATGGATGAAAAGTACATTTACGCTGTGTGAAATATGTTTTTCTATTGTGTTCTTCAAGAATGTTGGCTCATTTTTATTATGCACGTTTTAATACTGTTTACCTTGTGTGTTGATAAAGCTTACTTATATTTTTGGTTCAGGTAATTTATTACCAAGTTCAGTTGTTTTAAATATACAATCACACGTGTTAAAAATTGTTTATTATAAAATATTATAAAACATTCTGTTGTGGCCACATATGAAGATATTTATTTTAAATGTTTGTAGTTTTTCCTGTTTTCGACAAATTGCTTAATGTATTTAATGTATGTGTTTTTGTTTGGTAAGTTTGTATTTATTTTTTCTATACTCTGGCATTTTAGGTGGTTTATGTTGTACTCTTAAAGCACACTGAAGGGCAATGACGATAATGCCTAACAATATTTACTTTACTAGAGTGCCTGCTTCTGAATAAAAGTTCATGAATGAACAAGCAAAGATATAGTTTTGGTTTGTTCTTTATTATTGTGGTTTGTTAATTTTTAAGGTTTAGAAATCAGTCCTTTCAGCAGTATCACACAAGACACAAGATTTATAAATTAAAAATTTTAGTTAATTAATAAACTCAATATTTGTCAGTGTTTATTTTTGCGTGTGTGTTTGTAAAATAAAAGTCTTATAATTTTTGATTATATGCAGTTTTTTGACAAATGCTTTGCTGATGTTTTGTAATTTTAATGTGCTTTACAACAGTTTAAATAATACAGACTTTTATTTTGGAAAAAAATTGAACACTTTTGTATGTAACATTTTGGTCTGTGTTTATCATGGGGGAAACAGCTTACAGAACAGCTTTTCCAAAAACCTGCAATACACTGACAAGAAAATGTGTGTACGTTTGCTCAGACTCTGACAGGACACTAAGCACTTTTCCACGTCAAAGGCAGTTTTTACAAACATGTAGCGTTGGAGTGGATTTAAGGGCACACACACTCTAAGAACAAATCTGTGCATACTAGGGATGTAACGGTCATATCACGATTATAGTGAACAAAGTTATCACGATTATCAATATTATTACAGTTTTGTTCAAATGAGATGAAAATGTTCAAAAAGAAGTGATGCACACACTGCAAACATTTTAGTAAGTTTTATATACTGAAAATCAACAAACAACAAATACAATTGCACTTTTTTTAAGCATAAACATTAGACTAACAATAACATGAAGCCCTGAGAGATATAAGTTTTCCTAGTGCAGGTTTTAATAACAAGTACCTTAAACAAGAACATCAAATAAACATAAAGAACCTAAAAACAACACAAGTAAAGCACTGTGCATGTAACAATACAACCAGATGTAAAGAAACCAAATGAACAGCAATGACTTTGTCTGTTCTCTCCTTCATAAAGAAAAAAAATGCACCTAAGCTAACATCCTGCATGTTATATGCATCTTTGTTCACTTGAGATTGAAATGCAGAAAAGTCAGCATATTTACTTTGTCTGGTTGAAGTAGTGCTCTTTGAGGGGAGACAATATGCCCACTGGCACTAAACACTCTCTCTGAAGGCACGCTGGTTGCAGGGATGCACAGAAGCTTCCTGGCAACCCTGGCAAGATGAGGCAGTTCTGATGCATGGCCCCTCCACCACATCAGTGGATCCTCTTCTGCTGGAAGTGGGGGCAGAGACAGGTACACTTTGATTTCTTCTTTCACACGGTCTTCTAGAGTGGTCGGAATCTGACCATCTTCACCTCTTTGCTGCCTTGTTGTTGAGGCCTTTCCCCTCTGATGCTGCTGTGGGAGTGCTGGTGGTGGTGCTGCTGCTGGTGGAGGTGCTTTGTGGTTCTTCCCTGACTTGTGCAGCCAGCTTTACAGCCTCCTGGACACAGTCAGTGTCTGTTTTTGAAGCCTCAGACTCATCTAAAGAGCTCCTTTTGACGCGGGGGTCAATGAAACAAGCCATGCTCATGACTCTCTTTGTCTCTATTTTTGAGGTCTTCTCTCATTACATTTTTCATCTCTTTGGTCAGGGATGTATCTGTATCCTTTTCCACCAGAACATCACAATTGATGTGGTCCAGGACAGGCTCGATGGCTATTTCTGAGGCAAGTGCATCCGTTAACATGCTCAGAGGTTCGAAGAGCTGGCACAGTTGCTCCATGACAGTTATTTCTGTATCCTTGGGCATCAGATGCCATGCTCCTCTTTCTCCAGCCAGTGTTGCACAGACTGGTTGCTGTTGACTAAGGAAACGCTCAACCATCTTGTATGTAGATCACCATCGAGTCACCACATCATGTATCAGAGCCTTCTGTGGCATGTTGAGGGCAGCTTGACTTTCCCTCAGTTCTCGCCTTCTCCTCCAGCTCCGTGAGAAGCCCTGGACCAGATGACGGCAGGCCTTGACTGCTGTTTCAACTCTCTGAATTTTCAAAGCCTTTGAGATGGCCAGGTTCAAATTATGGCCAAAGCACCCAAGCCACACATCTGAGGACCCTTCAAAAGCCTTTATCATTTTTGTTGCATTGTCTGTGGTTATGCAGACCAGGTCTTTTTTGTTGATCCCCCATTCTTCCAGCATATTCTCAAAAAACTCGCTGATGTTGTGAGCTGAGTGATCTTCTGGGAAGAACTGAGTTTCGAGGTAGTTTGATTCCAGTTGCCAGTCTGGGGTGAGGTAATGGATAGTGAAGCTTATATACCCAGCCAGCAATGACATGTGGGGCCCAGATGAGGGCTTCATGGGCGGCAAATGTGGGCCCCATTATGGGCTTGCACCCGGGATCCACATTGGGGCCAGCCGTGGAAGCCCAGACGTACTAAAAGTGGGACCTGTAAGGGTACTGCATGGGTCTTAATTGGGCAATTCATGTCAGACCGATTTGGGCCCCACCTGCCCAAATGGATCCAAAGTGGGCTCTGCAACATGGCTACCCAGATGGGCTTTAAATGGGATCTGTAAGAGTCTTATGTGGGTCCTAACTGGGCAATTCATGCCAAACCCATTTGGGCCCCACCTGCCCAAAGGGGTTTAAAGTGGGTTTGCACCCGGGATCCACATGGGGGCCAGCCGTGGATGCCCAGATGGGTTTTAAGTGGGATCTGTAAGGGTCTTATGTGGGTCTTAACCGGGCAATTCATGACAGACCCATTTGGGCCCCACCTGCCCAAAGGGGTTTAAAGTGGGTTTGCACCCGGGATCCACATGGGGGCCAGCCATGGATGCCCAGGTGGGTTTTAAGTGGGATCTGTAAGGGTCTTATGTGGGTCTTAACCGGGCAATTCGTGTCAGACCCATTTGGGCCCCACCAGTCTGAAGGGGTTTAAAGTGGGCTTGCACCCGGGATCCACTTCGGGGCCAGCTGTGATTGCCCAGATGGGCTTTTAGGGGGACCTGTAAAGGGTCTTAACTGGGTAATTCATGTCAGACCCATTTGGGCCCCACCTGCCTAAAGGGGTTTAAAGTGGGCTTGCACCAGGATTCAACCGTGAATGCCCATATGGGCTTAAAGTGGGCTCTGTAAGGATCTTATGTTGGTCCTAACTGGGCAATTCATGCAAGGCCTATCTAAGCCCAACCATGCCAAATGGTTTAAGGAAACAATCTAAGAAAAATTAAAAACGAAGAATGAATATAAGTACAAGATAAATACAAGACACTTGATGCTTTGGACTGCAAGAAATATATTAAATTGAACAACAAAAATTATCTTTAAAAAACAATGTCACAACATACAGGTAAACAAAAATATATTTTAAAAAAATCTTTGAAAAAAAAAACCTCCAAAAAATACAATACAAAATACACTCATGATATATGACATTGAACAACAAAAATAATCTTTAACAATTTAAATTTTACAACATACCGGTAAATAAATCAAAAATATATACAGTACAGACCAAAAGTTTGGACACACCTTCTCACACTTTCAAAGTTTTCCCAATTTTTCGGACTGACTGACCTTAATTTCTTAAAGTAATGATGGTCACTTGTTTTTCTTTACTTGGCTGCTTTTTTCTTGCCATAATACAAATTCTAACAGTCTATTCAGTAGGACTATCAGCTGTGTATCCACCTGACTTCTGCACAACACAACTGATGGTCCCAACCCCATTTATAAGGCAAGAAATCCCACTTATTAAACCTGACAGGGCACACCTGTGAAGTGAAGACCATTTCAGGTGACTACCTCTTGAAGCTCATCAAGAGAATGCCAAGAGTGTGCAAAGCAGTAATCAAAGCAAAAGGTGACTACTTTGAAGAACCTAGAATATGACATATTTTCAGTTGTTTCACACTTTTTTTATATACATAATTATTCTGTCCCTGCTGCAAGTAGGTTGCACCTTGACAGATAGCTAAACAGGATGAAGGCTGAAGAAAAAGTCGAAACTGAAGGAGATCTTTTCCAGTGTTTTACTTGAAATCTTCAGTTGCACAACATCGTATTTTGTGAAACTATAATGCAAACAAAAGCATATATTAAGTATAAAGTATGACTAAAAGTAAGTTTTAAGAAATAAAACAGCAAATCTAGCGTTAATATGTGAGAGAGAAAATACCATCTTCTTATTCGAAAGCACAACAAATGTTTCTTTTTAAATGGAATGAAATACTCATTTTTTAACATAGATGAAACAATTAACTTACAGACGATGGCCTCTGGCACAAAATAACAGAAATATAGCTTTTATCAGGGAGACATCTACTGCTGCATCACTGCTGCTGTGAGGAGAAATCTAAGATGGCTGCCATGACCTCTGACCTAAATCACATGATGCATCTTAACTAATGAAATTAATTCAAAATTAAATGACTACTTAAATAGTCAGAACAATAATTCCACATGTGTTAATTCATAGTTTTGATGCCTTCAGTGTGAATCTACAATTTTCATAGTCATGAAAATAAAGAAAACTCTTTGAATGAGTGAATGAGAAGGTGTGTCCAAACTTTTGGTCTGTACTGTATTTTTTTTAAATCTCTGGAAAAAAAGAAAACAAAACATCTCTCCAAAAAATACATCCAAATACACTCATGGCGTTTGTGTTGTTGATGCTCTTTTTTTCTCTTAGGGCTCTTGCAGCCCCCCCACCCCCAACGGACACGAGGCCCAGCCAATGCCGAGGAGGACCAGGCGCCCTAGCCACACACCCGGAGGCCCCGGCAGCACCCCCCGACCCCCCACCCCACCAAACCCATGCCCACTTGGCCCATAAATATGCCATTCAAGACCCATGTATGTGTTCCCAGATCAAACCCATGCCCACTTGGCCCATGCCTGTCCCTTATGGGGCCCATGTAATCAGCTCATATGGGCTTCCTATGTGGGACTCATACTACAAAACCTACATGGGACCCGCTGATTTCACCCAGCCAAAGCCCATGCCCACACAGTTCCCATGGAGCCCGTAGTTAACCCATCTGGGCCCCACATGTCATTGCTGGCTGGGTAGGGTTGACCACCACCACTTTCACTAGTCCAGAGGTCAGTAGTTGCAGCAAACCATGTTCCTTGAGCTAAATTTTTTACAACATCAGCTTTGACCTGGTTGTACAGGTTTGGTATTTCAGTTTTGGAAAAAAAAAGGTCGTGATGGCACTTTGTAGTGTGGTACAGCAACTTTCATCGGCCTCTGAAAACCAGGTCTCTCAACAATTTGAAATGGCATCATGTCCTTTGCAATGAAATATGAAATAGCTGCAGTAAGGTCTTGAGCATTTTTTGATGTGGGTGCATAAGCAGTCTGCCTTTTAAATGCTTGTTCAAGTGTTTGTGTCACAACTGTAGATGAGGAGGGAGTTGAGGGACCAGAAGCACCACTGGGTTTGCCTGCTGCACACCCACTCTGTAATCAAGGGAATAGCAAATGTATTATCAATAATAGTACCAATAATAAAAAAAATATTAATAATAATACTCACTCACTTATGCATGTATGACCAATATTACTGGAATATCAATTCTGTTCTGCTGCATTTCCTTTTTTATAATGACTGTTGTCAATGGACCTTTATCTCACTTCCTATATCCGGTAAGAGAAGCAGTGTATCCCCACTTCCGGTCCCATCGCAACACAATGAAAACTAATGGGAGAATCCTCTCTTTTCTTTCTTTCGCCGGTGTTACAGCAGTGTACCTGGCTGCTTTTATTCTAAACAATGACACACTGCCTCAGTTTTCACGATTTCCTGACACAACACGGATGAGATGCGTGGGATGAATTAAGGTCTTTCTAAAATATTACGCGGGAGCACGTTCGCGTGGAGTATGCTTTTCGAAACTGAGGATGTTTAGGCCTACATCTCATATCACCAGCCGAAAATATTCCTATTAATATATTTCCCTTCCAGATGTGCATTCTGAATAATAAATAAATTTAACCTGCTGCAGTCAATTTCGTTTTCTCATTAACAATGTTTTTCTCATCATATTTTATACCTTTTTACATTAAAATACATTTTAAATAAACACCCTTACAAAATTAACCATGGATTTACTATAGTAAATGTAGTAACCATGTTATATTTTATTTTTTTCCGTGGACTGATTTCCATTTGTATTGCCATAGTTTTACTACACATACCATGGTTAATTTTCGTAAGAGTGGTATTAAAATAGATGAATGAATGCGCGGGCGTTGCCTTATAGAAATAAGAATGTTGAACATTTTAGCTAATTAATCTTAGACAGTATAACACGTTGACAGCGTGATTTAAGTATAATTGAAGAATTTTGGCATAAACGTGAATTACAATTAGTGAAATGACTGTGAATGAAAAATGACAGAATAAAGACTAAAATTTATTACAAATGAATAAATATGTTGATTCTGATCTTATTCATCAGGTCTCACACACACTGCAGCACTGACGCAGTGTGGTGAAATCACACGTTTAACGAGCCATGGGTTTCTCAGATCGGTACGTCGGATTAAAACTACAAGTTCCGTTGCGTTTGGAAAATTCTGTGCACAGTAATCATCAGAATATCTCTTCGCCTGTCTCTGAAAATGTCCGGATTTTGAAATCAACCTGCAGATGCTCATTTTAACAAGCTTTTATTTAACTAGTGATTACAGCATATTGAAAAATATACATAACCGGAAGAATCGATGCGCTGCTTCGACAAGCGCTTCCGGTGTTCAATTCCGGTGCGATAAAGGCCCATAACGACGCATTATAACAGCGCACATTCATGCATCACCGCGGAGGCGCGGACGCGCTCTCTCGTTTCATTCAAATGAAACTTGTCGTCTTGCGTCTCAGTTTTGGATTGTATTGAAAATGAAATAAGATGAATTTAGTATTAATACTACAGTAATATTGATGTAGGGATCATATTGTCAGGACGATTGCTTTGTACACTTTACATAACAGATGACAGATGATAAAAACAGTAATCTAAATCCAATATTTAATGTCCCCGTAATTACATATTATAGGTAAAAAAATCGGTGTAACAAGTTTAAGACAAATATACAATACATTGTTTTATAAATGTCAACCTTAATAGTTTGGACGTGTTCGTTCGTCTTGACTTAAAGTCACTTGCTGCGTAATTTTCTTTGCGGAAGCTTTGCGTTAATTACAAATGAGATAATGAAATATGTAGTCTCTAATCTGCACCTGCACTCTCAGACAGTGTTGCCAGATCGGGTTGACGATTTCCAGCCCAAAAGCTCACCAAAACCCGCCCACTTCAACAAAAACCAGCCCAAAATTTTTACTGCCAAAATAATGTGATGGAATTTTATTGCCATGTCAATCAAGGTTGATAAGGACCATTTTTATCTCCTTAAAAAAATAAAGATGACAAAATAAAATAAAGATAAATCAGTTTCACAGGAATATGGATCAAAACAGGGCAAATGCATTAAAGGGAGTCAGAAAATATGCTTAAAATGCCCAGAAATATTTTAATAATAATAATAACAATTAACAACAATAATGTGCTTACCGTTGTCTTGTGCTTTATCTTCAGACAGAACTACAGCACGTATTTCATAAAGTACACATTTTAGAACATCATGCAGAACTTTGCACAGTTAAAACTGTTCAAGTCCAGCAGCTGTCAATGCCAAGTATACCAGAGTAGTCTGGACTGTTTAAAAGATGTTCTGATGCAGGACAGCATCGTATAGTCCCCATATTCAGTTTTGATTTTTATTAAATCATTCAACTGTTCTCTTATTTCAGTTACAATTATACTTAGAAATCTTCTATTCATCTCTCACTACGTGTAATCCACGTTTGAGATTTAAGTCACTCTAAAACTTTTTATCGTATAACTTATATTTAGGCCACTTTGCCATCGCAATCACTCAAATAAAATGAATGAATGAATATATAGCTGCACATTCAAAATCTTGCCCTTTATAGCGCCAAAACCCCGTCACTCACGAGTCATCACATCTCACCAACATAAAATATGGTAAATTGATTGACAGGTCTCTGTTAAATGATGTTGATGACTGCACTACACATTTTTTTACTGTGATACTTTGAGCTCGAACATATTAAAATAACATGACTAAAGATAAAAGCGAAGAAAAAAGCAGTTGATTGGGCGGCTTAATTGTTTTAAAGCAGCCCAAATTTTGTCTACCCGCCCAATGCGTTATTCTCCGGTCCAAGCCGATCAAAAGAAGCCCAATTGGGCGGCAACCCGCCCAATCTGGCAACACTGCTCTCAGACGACTGCACTTCCGGAATTGACGTCACTTGCAGTCGATTTTATTTTTACTTTATTTTAGTTATTTATTAATTTTTTTAATTGAATCTCTCAATATTTTACAACAGTAGCCAGGTGGTGAAGACAAGAAAAAAGAAACTAAATTACAATGTCACTCGCAATCACCACCTGCACTCTCTGCTACCTGCACGTCACTTGCAATCCACACAAATAGTGCATGTTGCCAATGGAGACAAGACACTGTGGTCGTTAAACGATTAAAACTAATTTAGCATAACATACAGGGTCCTGCAAGTCATCTGTAGAAATTAAAAACAAGACCCGCAAATACATGGCCACAGAACAGCAGAATATGAACGAATATGAATATGAAGCAGAATATGAACGAGAGATCATGAAGTCTCTCGTTAAGCGTTTTCCTCCCGTAGATTAACACTTAATAAGGCTTAATGTATTAAGATGCAATTAAAAGATCAAATTCGATATACAGTTTATTAATATAATGTATATGTAGGCTATATAGTGTTTTCCTTCGCAAAACGTGGCATAATGTGGCATAACAGATTAAGATGATAAAGACTAAACTCAATATGCTCCTATTCATTATTAAAACAACTACACACAAGCAGGTGAGTCCAGAATAAACGCAACGCCGCGTACATTCGCGTTTTCCCATTAAGAATAATCTCTACAGCTGTTTTATATCATTGTCTTTATATTGATTTTCTATGGGAGGAAAACGTCTATTAACGCATTGCGTTCACGTCTGCCTGCCTACCCTGGTGAAAAAAACAGCATATGCTGGTAGGTATGTTTTGATGCTGGAATGCTGGTTAGGTAGGTTTTGATGCTGGTTTAAGCTGGTCCTTTGCTGGTTTATGCTGGTCCTTAGCTGGTTTAAGCTGGTCCTTTGCTGGTTTTTGCTGGTCATGTTGCAAAGGACCAGCATAAACCAGCATCAAAACCTACCTAACCAGCATTCCAACATCAAAACATACCTACCAGCATATGCTGTTTTTTTCACCAGGGTATACAGAGTTGGTCCTTTTAATATCACATAATGCCTTTCTTATGGCGCGTTCATATCTGCTGGTGTATCGTTTGACAACAGTAAGGTTTATACTGAATTTGGTCTTTATCATCTTATCATCCGTTTTGCCACATTAAGCGTTTGCTGGGCAAGTATGAAAGTGAAAGTTTGCGCATTCATGGCCATATGCTTGATAGAAGTACATTAAATTAATAAACTATATTACAAATTTGATCGTTTAATGGTACTTAATGTATCTTAATACATTCAGCCATATCAAGTGTTAATGGTTTTCTACGGGAGGAAAAAGCTTAACGAGAGACTTTGCACATTGCATTCATATTCTGCTGTTCTGTGGCCACGGATTTGCGGGTTTTGTTTTTATCTCCTGCAGATGACGTTAAGACCCTGTACGTTATGCTATTAAATTACTTTTAATCGTTTAACGACCACAGCGTCTTATCTCCATTGGCAACACGCACCATTTGTGTGGATTGCAAGTGACGTCGCAGGTAGCTGAGAGTGCAGGTGGCGATTGCGAGTGGCATTGTAATTTAGTTTCTTTTTTCTTGTCTTCACCACCTGGCTACTGTTGTAAAATGTTGAGAGATTCAATTGAAAAAATAAATAAATAAATAAAATAAAGTAAAAAATAAAATCGACTGCAAGTGACGTCACTTCCGGAAGTGCAGTTGTCTGAGAGTGCAGGTGCAGATGTCTGCAGCCAGACCCTATTGAATTATTTGCCCAAGTTAGTTTTGGTATTGAGGTAAAAGTTAACTTACCTTGCATTCGCTATATAACAGTGGGTGGTGATCACGAAGATGGCTCAGCAAATTTGACGTATTTCCCCCTTTTGCAGTGACTTTTTTCTTGCATGATGTGCAGACAGGATGACCGTCCTTGATTAAATTTCCCTCAGGACTCTTGTAAAAGCCAAAATATGACCAGACCTCCGATTTGGTCCTCTTAGATGGCTAAAAAATCTCCCGAGCGCCGTCACTGCCTTCCGCTATATCATCTCGTGCAAAAAAAAAACCCAATGCGTGCTGCTCCCGCGTCAGACTGATGCTAGCCGGACAGGCTTTAACGCGAGTTTTCAAAATCGTGATAATCAAACACGGTTTTAATGATATTTACATTTTAAACGATAACACTAACCGTCAGGACATTTTATCGTGGTTTATCATTAAACTGGTAATCGTTCCATCCCTAGTGCATACGCACAGTTTATAAATGAGGCCCTATAACTAACATGTACTATTAAGTGAGGCTTCTTGGGGCTTACTCCGCTTCACATTGTGCCTAAAAACTCCCCTTAGCTGATATAATTTCACTGTAAACCACAGCTTCATGGGGCTTATTGCTTTTATAAAATGGTTATTCCATGTACATAGTAAGGATTCACAAGATAAAACAGAGCAAATAAAGTGTAATGATATTAAAGGGTCATGAAACCCCCCCTTGTTTTAGTACTGGTTAGTTCTCACCAGTTTTGAAAAATGCTGCAAAAATGGGCATGGTGCGCTGCAGAGTGGAGGGGGGAGAGAGTTAACTTCGTGTTCAGACAGTGTAATTTTGCTCCCACTGAGTTAACAACACAAATGAACGTGCTGTTGCACCTCTCTTAACTTTTAAGGCTTATTTTGCAGCATTTATAATCCTTTTGATTGGGTTGCATTAAGGGGTTTTAAAAATCGCTATTACACTCCCCAGCAAACATGCCCGTTTGGGCCCGCTGTGGGATTACTGTGGGACAGTGCGGGCAGAGCAAGCCCACACTAAACCCGCTGTGGGCCCCCTGTGGGCTAGTCCATGCGGGCCCACAGCGGGCTTGCCCGTTTGGGCCCTCATGATGGTTTTCAAGCCCACTGTGGGCTTGCCCACACTAAACCCGCTGTGGGCCCCCTGTGGATTAGCCCATGCGGGGCCCATACCAGTTTGCTCAATTGGGGCCCAGTGGGGATTTTCTGTGGGCAGCCCACTGTGGACAGTCCATCTTGTTAACAGCAAAGGACAGCTAAAACTAAACTTTTTACAAATGTTTTATGATTGGATTCTAATCAAAATTGTTGTTATTTAAATTATTTTTATATCTACATGCAAATGTTACATTAAAATTGTATTTCTGTGACAATGGCAGTAAAATGTAAACAATAAGTTGTCCATAACAAAAATGTAATACAGTTGTACTCATGAATTTACATACCCCTTGCAGAACATACTAAATGTTAATAATTTTAACAAAATAAGAGGGATTATGAAAACTGTATGTTATTTTTTATTTAGTACTGTCCTGAATAAACTATTTAACATGACAGATGTTTATATATGCTCCACAAGACAAAATAATAACTGAAATTATATAAATGACCCTGTTCAAAAGTTTACATACCCTTCAATCTTAATACTGTGTTTCATTTCCTGGATGATCCACAACTGTTTTTATCTTTTGTGATAGTTGTTCATGAGTCCCTTGTTTGTCCTGAGCAGTTCATCTGCCTGCTGTTCTTCAGAAAAATCCTCCAGCTCCTGCACATTATTTGTTTTTTTCCAGCATCTTCTGCTTTTTTGAACACTTTCCAAAACTGACTGTATGATTTTGAGATCCATCTTTTCACACTGAGAACAACTGAGGAACTCATACATAACTATTACAAAAGGTGAAAACATTTACTGATGTTTACAGTGCAACACAATGCATTAAGAGGAAGGAGGTATAAACTTTTGAACAAAATGATGATGTGTAAATTATATTAAGTATATTTTATTTACAGATTTTGTTTTTCCATTTAGTATTGCATTTCAGACTACAGAAATATTTACATGTCTCGCAGAAGACAATATTAGTGCAATTTACCCTGATCATCCAATTCAAAAAGTTTACACACTTAATGCATTGTGTTGCTTTCTTGAGAATCAGTGAATGTTTCCATCTGTTATAAAAGTTACTGTATGTATGAGTTCAATTGTCTAATTGAAAAGATGGATTTTAAAATCTTACATTTACTTCTGAAAAGGGTTCAAATATGCAGATGCTGCTGGAAAACCAAATAATGTGCAGGAGCTGGAGCATTTTTCTGAAGACCAGCAGGCAGCTAAACTGCTCAGGACAAACAAAGGACTCATAAAAAAAACTATCACAAAACATAAACAGTTGTGGATTATCCAGGAAAAAAACACACAGAATTAAGATTCAAGAGTATGTAAACTTTTGAATGGAGTCATTTTTATGAATTCAATTATTATTTTGTCTTGTGGAGTATATATAAACAGCTATATAACATGTAATTTCCATGATCCCTCTTATTTTGTTAAAATTATTAGAGTTTTTGTTGTAATAATGTATTTATATTTGTAAATAAATACATTGTAGGCTATCATTACATGAAATTAATTTATTTGAGACAATTAAATCATGTGAATAATCAGATCATTGATTTGTTAATTTATTCATTGTTATTGCTGGTATTGATTAGTGACGTAATCATTTATTAAATATTTCTGAAAGGAAAAATAAATATTTAATTAAATAGTACGTTAAATGGCGTCAGCTCTTCAGCACGTGATTAATTCTAGCCAATGAGAACGCGACCTGCTGGAACTCTGCATCGTTAATGAGCGGTCATTCAGACTTCGACTGGTACCACCCAGACTCTACTCAATCAGGTAACGTAAGATTTTACATTTCTTGGTTCATTTCTGAATTTTCTATTGAAATTCATCAAAATGGTTGTGAATTAATAAATAGGAATTAAATTACACCCGTTTTAGTGGTAAATTTGATTACAAGTGTATTGTTGTCACTTGTTTAAACGACGAACGGTCATAACGGTCGAAAAGCCGTTTTCTGAGGTAACGTTAATCTCTGAGGTAATATATCCTTCAAAACTGAACTTGAATTCACTGAATTAAATTAGTTTACGTCCATTTTGGTGTTAATTTGGATTATTGTCGTTTTCCGTTGCTGTTTACGCGATGAATTAATAATAGCCGAGCAAGATGGAGCTAATCTTTGTTTTAAAGTCTTAAATAACAACACAAACAGGGATTTATATATAGCACAATACAATACCTCGGCTACACGCTTATAAAATCTCATTACATATAATTAATGTATCTGTTTATAACTGATAGACATCGATAAATTCTCCGCGCTGACCGGTGTTGTGCCGAATTCTGACTCCCTGCCAGATTCCGACTCCCCTAGCGTGCACGCGCGTGACGTCATATGATGCCACCAGTTGCGAAAACAGACAGGCATTATACGATGTAAGTAATACATTGTCGTTTTTGTATTTCTATTTATTTGTGCATTTGTCTTTGATCATGTATTAAACCTAACCTGTACCCACTGCGCAATGTGACGTCGTAGTGACGTCTTTTCCATGTCATTTTTGGACATCCAATTTCCGTCCATTGATGGGGTTGTTTTGTAAAAACATATGGGCTACCAAATAAATAAATAGTAATACAGATAATAAATCTTGTTTGTTTATAAATAATCTGTATTCATATATATAATCATGTTGATAGGCTCTATTTTGTAAAACACATTTACTGCAACTGCCATAGACGTCCAAATGACGTCCAAGTTGGGTAATTGATAGACGTCCAAATAGTGGACCTAGTTTGGACGTCGAATAGATGTCCATAATTGGTCATGGACCGACGGACCCAATATAGACATGATCTGCACGTCTATCCGACGTCCAATGTTTAGTGGGTATACTTTACAACTTAAGCTGTGTCAAACACAGTAACTTTCTTTTAGTAGTAAAACAATGGCTTTATGGTTGCCTACACCTAAATCTGAACTTCATTACTAAAGGAATACCGACACATTTATAATTGAGCTTTACTTTTGTGCTGTCCCAGTCTGCTAAATTAAATGCTGTATTGTCTCCAGAACGACTTTTATGGGTCTGTCACTCAGCAAAGTGAAAATCAATGAGTGAGGTAAGAATTCAGCAGTGCTGCCAAAATCATACCCCCTACTGTTAAATGCTCATTATTGAATGTAAACACTGGTGCTTTTTTGCAGGTATTCCACAGGAGGACACGTGTCTCCAGAATGACTTTTATGGGTCTTTTGCTCAGCAAAGTGAAAATCATGCAGGGGGGTAAGAATTCGGCAGTGCTGCCAAAATCATACCCCCTCCTGTTAAATGCTCATTATTGAATGTAAACACTGGTGCTTTTTTGCAGGTATTCTACAGGAGGACCCGTGTCTCCAGAATGACTTTTATGGGTCTGTCATTCAGCAAAGTGAAAATCATGCAGGGGGTAAGAATTCGGCAGTGCTGCCAAAATCATACCCCCTCCAGTTAAATGCTCATTATTGAATCTAAACACTTGTGCTTTTTTGCAGGTATTCTACAGGATGAGTCTAGTCTGACGTCTATGGAAATCTGTGAAAAAAAAATTCACGTTTCTGCAAGCACATTGCGCATACAATCATGTACAGTACACACGCTCTGTGTATTTTATTGTACTATGTAATAGGCTCAGTGTACTGCTGTTGTTTCTGTGTTCTGGAAAGTTTTTTTTTTTTTCTTTGCAAACACACTGCAGAAAGACTTTTATTGCCAACTCTGACTATAGTGTCCCTTAGGTTAAAAAAAACAAAACAATTTGAACAGATTTCAGGCTAACACGATTTTTATTTGTCACTAACACTGATACTCCCTTTTACAGACTCATATACACAAACCTGACTGATGTCATTTTACTGGTCTTTTGCCAGTTATCCTAATCAGTTTACTTTTAACTGTTCTATATTGAATAACATTAGATGGGAAAACCATTAAGTGTTTTATTTGTAATTTGCATAGTGTTACACATCACATGGTGTTGCACATCACGTTGCACAAACGGGGCAGATGTAACTTTTTTTTTTCCTTGTGAGCTTGACACAGTGGCAGTGGAACCAGCGTGGGCACACATCACAGCCAATCTAAACATGTTGACAAACAAATATTTTCAAGTATTTGTATTTCTGTAGTTAATTTCAAATAATACTTATTAACATTATGTCATATTTCATTAAGATGGCAATTTCAAATAAATGTTTGATAAAACACAACATTCTTTTTGGAATTCTTACCCAGTTGGTCACTTTTTGAAAACTGCTTCTGTTCCCACACAGGTGGCACAGGTTCTTAAGGTTAGCTAGGCAAATATGCAGAAGCAGAATAAACAGGGTTATCATAAGTATATTTACAGACATATAAATCACATTTTTGCCAATACAGAAAATGGTTAGGTTCCCAATGAATATATAACTAATTGAAAGATTTGAATGTATTTTGAAACAAGCACTAATATAATAATAATATAATATAATAATAATAATAATATAATATTATAATAATATAATATAATAATGTAATATAATAATACCAGTGTTCTGCAGGAGACAAGCAGCTATGCTCATTCTGAGGGCAGCCACACTTTTTTCAGATGTGGGAAACTGAAGTGGCTCATCATTTAAGAAACATTCTGCAAACTAAAATAGAACTGGGATTGTGTAATTGAGAATGATATGGTTTGTAATGTAAACAATGTGTTATAAGTTATAGCAATGGGTTACTATATAATAAAAACGATGTTGCGAAAAGCACAGGTTGCATTTGTTGTGGACAGTGGGTGGAATGGCATTTCTCCAAATGACTGGTTCAGCTAACTGTAATTTTACATTATCCAACATATGTCAACAGCTGTTGGAAGACCACAGAAATTGTCACAGGGTTTGCCAAGTGGTTGTCAAATTTGTTCAAATGTTTAGTTCACCGCAAAACAAAATGTTATCTTTATATTTCTTTATTTATCTCTTTATTTATTTATTTATTAATATTCACTTGATGGTGTTTTAAAGCTGTCCTACAAGTGAAGGAATTTTAAACAATCTTGTAACTATTAGTCATTATAAGAAATCCCTTTTAACTTACATTGTCAGCAGTAACACTCCTCCTAACATCTCCTTGTAATATTTGTCATTTTTAAGTCATCATTAATTTCAATAGTTAAAAAAAAAAAAAACTAAATAAAAGGATCACTATTATCCATTTACCAATCAGTATGATCATTTTAATTATTCTTTACTTCTGGTGTTACACTAAGGTAAGAAAGTAATTTATGACATTGTGATCTATTTAACTTACTTTCAATACAAAAGGCCCACAGGAACTGCCATCATTTTGGCATGAATGTAGTAATGTACCACATGTCCAATTGGGCACATTGTAGCCCTTCTGTTTCATGAAGGACCTGTAATGGTACAAAGGTACACATGGCAATGAAAATCTTTAATCTTAAATTTAATAAATGAAACTGAATATTAAGAAACAACTTTATAATTTTAGGAGATTATGTTTAAACCTTTGATTTACCTTGTTACATTCTCACATTTTTGAATATTTGTTGAGGTCTCCCCTAGAGTAGGGATGCACGATATTATCGGACTGATATCGGAATCGGCCGATAATGACTTCAAATGTAAATATTGGCATCGGCCCGATATGAAAAATTATGCCGATATGTCTTGCAGATAAGATGAATATGTCAACTCACATGTGCTAAAGGTGCGCTAGGGATTAGATCATGTCAGCAGTGTGGCTCATTCTTGAAGCAAAGTTTTGACTGAATGAGGAGTAGATTCACTGTTTTGGATTGCTGCGTTTAAACTGAGAATGCATGATGCCTAGCAATAGTGCAGTGGCAGCAGTGGCTATAGGAGAACGCGCGCCCTTGTTCCATTTGGGATCATTTACTGTTGCCTGTTTCATATCCAGTCACTTGATCGCTAAATGCACATTTAAATGGTTTTATGGTGCTCTTTGTTGTATTTTGAAACACAATGGCTATGTTTGCACATGTCATGATCTGCATTTAAAATAAAAAGTAATTACTGCGCGCGGTCAGTGAATTCTCTTTTTCCGGCCGCGCAACGGCAAAACACACTGTTGCTCATATGAAACATGTTTCGTGAATATTATGACACAAGTGAGGTACAAAGCATTCTTTATAAGTTAAATAATTGGTTAGCAGGCAATTGTTAGTAGCGACCATGCTTTTGGATTCATGTCGTTCGAGCCCATACATTTAAAGCCATAAGCGGCTATGTGTCCTGTTTTCCCGGTTGGTCACGAATTGCCACAAACTTAATAATATTTATAGTTTCTTTTTCACAAATCATCACCGTATCACCCTTTAATTTCGTAGGTTTATCTTGTCATTTACTTTTAATCCATGTTGTCGTATCTTGTATGGTGGTAAACTGCGGGTGGGAAATAAAAGATTTCGTGGCAATAAATTAAGAATTCGTTAATACGACTTTTTAATTCGTTCCCTTATTTTACAAATTAATAAATTAATAAATCGTAGGAACGAATTAACAAGTCGTAGGAAATAATTATGTCCTGTTCTGTTCGTGTCCCGCAGCCCTGTCAAAGCGCAGTGCACGGTATAATACAATTATTAGAAATTATAATTAAACATGACTTAGTGAATACATTTCTATTACTTTCTTTCCATGCTGAATGCCTTTATATTGCAGGGCTCTAGACTGATCACAACTGTTACATTTTGGAATTGTTTTTTTTTTTAAATGTGCAAGTTAAAATTTGACGTGGTCGCATTTGTGCGAGTGCATGATCTGCAGTGCTGAAGCGTCTGCTCCATACAGCGGGAGTTACAGAGTTACAAATCCGTGGCGTATTCAGGATTTCACTGACCACGCGAAGAGTAGTTTTCGTTGTGAGCGCTTCGGGTGTAGAGCCTGGTTTGTATTTGTAGTGTCAGCACCAGCCAGGTGGTGACGGCAAAAATTATGCGACTATTCTGGAAACGATGGGGGACGGAGGATTTGGTATTCGAGTAGCGTAAAAGACCGCTTGTTAAACCAGAGAAGGTAAACATGTTGCTATTCTTGTGCAAAAAAGTGTACTGTTTTGCCAGTAGGTCACGAATTGCGATATAACTTAATATTTTTATTTTCCCAAATCCTTACCGTCTCACCCTTGAATTTCTTAGGTTTATTTTCTTGTCATTCACTTTTAATCCATGTTTTCGTATCTCTTACAGTGATAAATTGTGGGTGGGAAATAAAATATTTCGTTAATACTACATATTAATTCGTTCCCTCATTTTACAAATTAATAAATGAATAAATCGTAGGAACCAATTAAGAAGTTGTAGCAATGAATTATGTCCTGTTCATGTCCCGCAAGGCACCCTCACAGTCACCCAGTTTAGTTCTACTTTTCTGTTTTCGTTTTGAAATGTTGTATTCAGATTGCGAATTCGAAAGTGAAAGCATCCGAAGGTCGGCTTAAAACATAGCAAAAGTGAACTTAATTCACAAAATTCAGATCATAAATAATGCTAGCCTACTGATGAAAAAGAAGGGATTGAATGTAAACCACTCATTACTATTTATTTAATCCTAACAAATAAGTTATTGTTAAAAACGAACTTTCCAAACAAAATGATATATATCGGTATCGGCCAAAATGAGTTGAAAAAATATCGGCATATCGGATATCGGCAAAAATCCAATATCGTGCATCTCTACCCTAGAGGATCCAGATACAGAGCCCTCTTCTCTTGTGGAATCATAATCTTAATGAAAATTATGTTGAAAATTATTACAACAAAACATTACATACAAAAAAACTATTGTAGCCTAAATATAAGCTTATAAAACATATGAACAGTACCGTCAGAGTCCAGTGCTGATGCTCATTAATGACCCCAAAAATATACTTGAATGTCTTTGGATCCATCTGGAATTTTAGTTAAAATAAATTCAACACTTAATGCACAAGTATTGGGATTTTTATGTTAAAAGTTTACTCCCTCTTGGTATGAATGAAGATTTACTTTTGAATTTGAATTATATAATAATTTATGTATACATATGGGAAGCCATAACAAGTACCTTGGTATAATGTCTATTTATGGTCTATTTTTATTTTTATTATTATTATTTTTTTTTTTTGGAAAGATGTTTTTGTGTCTTCATGACATCAGGGGGCTATTTCATAAAACAAGTTTACCAAACAAGCCAGGCTTATTTTAGCTATTCTAAATTGTTTTTAACCAAATCAAGTGATAATAAGTCAGACTAACTGAAATAAACCTTTCTTATTTGGTAAACTTGTTTTATGAAACAGGCCCCAGGTGAATGTGTGTTTAGTATTTAGGTCACTCACTCACTCTTCTGTGTGCTGATCGTTGTTTAGCCTTTAGCGTTTATCTTGTCTTTTTGTTCTTGTTTAGTTCCTAGCCTTGCCTTATGTTTTCGATTTTGGACTGTTTTCTGTTTTTTGTTGATCCCTTGCTGCCCGTCCCGACTTACGCCTGGTTATTGGACTACTCTTTTGGATTATCTTGGATGTTTCTGTTTGCTGTCACTGACCCTGCCTGTTTTGACTACGTCTGCCAATAAAGCTTGCACTTAGATCCACATCTCAGTCGTCCTTCGTTACAGTTATAGTTGACAAACATCTTTATACAAAGTTTTGTAAAAAAAAAAAAAAAAAAGAAAGAAAAGAAATCTTGAAAACCTAAAAATGTATTTGTGGTTTTACAAATCAGTTGCTTTTGCCTATGTATGTTCAATCATGTCTTTATATATATATGTCTTTATATATATATATATATATATATATATTTCTAAATAAATTGAGTCCTAATGTCCTCAACCAAGGACCTACTAGTATAACTTTTAGATGAAATATTAATGCTCTAAACAATGTAAAGATATAAAAAATTTTTTTTTTTTTCTAAAACTTTTTTCTTGGGTCTAAAGAGGTTAATTTTTAATGTGTCAATATGTGTAACTTACTGAGTTTACAAACTCTTTTCCCTGGTCCGTGAGGACTCTCTTAGGTGCCTCAAACTGATGAACAAGTTTTAAAAGGCAATCTGCAACCTCCCTGGCAGACTTTGATTTTAGGGGATAAGCCTGGGGCCACTTGGTCGTATAATCAATGATCACACAAATATACTGGTGACCATTGTCTGTCAGATCCATCCCCACAAGTTCGAAAGGCTGTGTAACCTAGAGTTAATAAAATAGAAACAAAATAATGTACTGGAATTTTAAGAAGTATTAATAAATATTTTTGGGAATAATCAAACTGTTTCCTAATTAAATTTCTGTTTCTAATTAAATCCTAATTCAATGGAAAGGCATACCACAGTTGGAGAGATTTCGTTTTGCTCCTTTACCGAAGATCTGCTGGCCTGGCGTGGTCCACACTGTGTCACCTGTGAGCAAAACAGAATAATGTTGGAATTATTTTTGGAATTATTTTATCATATTGCTTAAGCAGTAATTATGTACATGTTATTACCCAGGTATCTATGTCCTTTGACATGCCAGGCCAGTAATATCTTATAGATATTGCATTTCTGGTTTTCTTCTGTCCCGTGTGAGCACCAATGCTACTTGCATGGAACTCTTCAAAGATTTTGTTAGCCTCTTCTGGCCCACACACAACTTTTACTTTGTCCTGTTTCTTAGAGCCTTTATGGCGAATGTAATACAATTCACCATCTATGAAAAGAGAAAATAGACAAAGTGACAAATACAATATATATCTAAAATTTGTTTTATATATATATATATTTAAAGCATGGTTAATTTGCATTAGGGTAATTCTAAAAACACATCTTTTCACATAGAAAAGTGTCTACCAAAAACTTACAGGTTATTACAATGTAAACTAGAATATGACTACATACATTATTTATACATTTGCAGTACATATGAGATTAGACTTTAGAGGATTGTTATACATAATATCTTGGGAATCAAATGGAAACAATAACATATTTAGTAGTAGCAATGTAGATGACTTTACATTACATACAATCAGGGGCGGATTGGCCATCTGGCAATTCTGGCAAATGCCAGAAGGGCCGGACCATTTTTTAAATGTGGGCTGGTCATTTTTAAATATGTATTGTTTTTACATGCAGGCAGCTTTTATCTATTGCAAGATGTGAATATTATGATGATGATGATGATAATGATGATAGTAGTAATAATAATAATAATAATAATAATAATAATAAATGTTAAGCATTTGGCCCAATCGGCGACGGCCGGCTGGTTTCGAGATGGGCCGACCCAATCCGACCCAATCAGAGGTTACGCGGACGTAATCAAAATCTGGCAAGAATCTTAAACAGTAAGTGCAACACAAGCTAATTGTCAGAGATGGACCGTAAAAAAAGGAAAGGCGGTGCCAAAAAGCTCTGAGAAAGCAAAAAAAAGGCTCTAAAATCAGACACTGCCAAATGCATAAAATTAACTGAAATATTCTCGAAAGGTTTAAATTCGGCTGCTGCATCGGAGGACAGTAGCGCGGTAGAGGAGGTAAGAAGAAAACAGAAAATATACTTCTAAGTCATTATACTAAAATATACTAAGTAATTTTCACGCCATTCACGCTACTTCTGACCGTTTTTGACAGTAACCTACACTGTGTTTAACAGCTGTAAGCTTAGCGTAGAACTCCCGTACATTTTAAAATGTCATTATCAGCAGATAACGTGGGATTTAGGGTATACAGACTGCTGTATGCTACTAGCAATGTAGTCTAACATGCAAAAGAACCTATAGCTATAGCCATAGTACTGTAGGCATTTGTAGTGAACTCTGAATACATAGCTAGTCTTTAAAGTAAAACATTAAATACATGCATAGGTTACAGTATGTAATTAATCCTTAGGTAGGGTGGAACATAGACTTCTATTACAGGCAATAGTGTAATATATCTATGCAATAGTTAGACAATGTAAAATGAGACATTGGCTTGCTTATGTTCTCCCTTGACTGAATCGTGTGTTCATCTATTCAAAACTAGAATGTTTCTGGACCCAGTGCAGATAGCTCAGCTGCTGCAGCAGAGTCAAGTATCATGGAGGTAGGAAGACAGCAATGAGAGAGACCTGACACCCTGACACAAATGCTGACAGTTTCTTAATACTGTGTATAGAAAACTGATATAGAAACCAGTTAGGGGTTGCCAGTGGGGGACTAGTTCACCACAGATGTCCGGTCAGAGACAATGAGATGCAATCAATCCAAAATTCTTTTGATTCTTTATTCTTTCCACAAAGTTTCCCACAAGTACTGAGCATGCAAGTGCTAACAATCACTTTGGGGTATCCATGTGGGTTGGTGTGTATGTGTGGTCTACAACAAATTAGAATAAACAAATTAAGGAATCAGAAAAAACGTATACAAATAAAGATACTAATTATTATTATTTAGTTTTTACTGTATGTATAGATTTGTTATAAACGGGTTGTTTTTGTTCCAGTCATATACATTAAATGTTTAAATATCTATTACATATGGTACTGCTTATATTATTTCACCATCTGTACACCAATATAAGTAGTGAATGTGCGTGTCCGTGGGTGTGGCTGTGTCGGTGTGGTAATGTGGGCTGGTGTGGCTACAGTGCCAGGGCTGAATTTTTGTCCCAGTCCGCCCCTGCATACAATACAATAAAGAAGAGTGTTGTATGGGTAACACACAACACACTATCCATTTATATATATATATATATATATATATATATAGATATAGATAGATAGATAGTTTTGTGTGTTACATATACAACACTCTTCATTAACGTATTGTGTGTAATGTAAAGTCATCTTCTATATTGTATTATTCAGCACACAGATGTTTGTGAATCATTCACAGGTCACCTTGTATGTGTGTGTGTGTGTGTGTTGATAGGGATTAAGTTGCTCTCTCCAGCCTTACTGCATAATCAACACAAGGAAACCAGTTGTAACAAAATGGTTTTATTACCAAAAAAACTACAAAACTACTAATATATATAAATATGTATATATATATACACACCATACATACTATACAATTGAGAAAACTGTTCAAAAACACTGCAAAGGAGATGGAGTAGTAAAAGTACTGAAAATACAAGTGAGAATGT